>JAXIVJ010001189.1:25000-137500 GCA_036785665.1 Chirona hameri
GCGCACGTGCAGAGGCACTCCAGGCCCCTGACTTGTGGAAAGGCAACGGCTGAGAGGTCCCTAACTACGCACCAAATTAGAACACAATCGGTTCAGCCGTTCCGGAGATATAAAATAGGGGTGTGCACGTGCGCACGTGCAGAGGCACCACACCCCTGACTTGTGTAAAATTGGCGGCTGAGGGGTCCCTAACCACACACCAAATTTGCACACAATCGGCTCAGCCATTGCAGAGTTTTTGCGAGAAAACACTTTTCAACACCCCTCACGCGGCACGCGCCACGCGCAGTGGTAGTCACCCACATGAGTCGGCACCGGTCTCAAACAGAGTAGGTTGGATGGGGCTGCTCAGCAAAGAAGTCAGCTTTGGACCGAAGAGCTAATAGTGGAAACAGGCCAGGACCATCTCCCCAAGCCATCTCACATCACGGTCTGGTTCCAATATTAACATTTCGTTTTCCAGGACCTAAAATTTAACTTTTCACGCCGCTTCGCTGCGTCACATCGGTAATCATCGTCATAACGAAGCCATAGTCATCGTCATCGGTTCGTCGTAACGCTGAATTTAAATTAATATCATTTTTAGCTTATTATCCTCTACAAGGCACACCGCCTATATTTCTGGGTTTTATCAGGCAAAACCGTAAAAATGTCGCGCCGCTTCGTGGCGCAAACTAACAAGTACATATACAAGTACATATAACAAGTACTACTTTTATAACATGAAAATCCACATAAAAATGCTGCAAAGGCTTAAATACACGTATCAAAATGGGGGTTCATTTTGTCGTCATTTCAGCCGCCCCCACACTCAAAAGCCGACCCCCACCTGTTGTCAGCTAAGATAGGTGTATCTCCTTTACGTATCAATACAAATTAGTAATGCGCTCAGTACAATGCCTACTGAGGGTCCTGGTCCAATCCAGCTCATCAAAAGAAGACGAAGAAAAAATGTAAAAAGGGGCCTCACAAAATAAAGTGGCCGAAATCCGTAGAGTTTTTCATATCCAGGGGTATTTTTTTTGGGGGGTGGGGACTGTCCCAGGTGCTTGCCCCCCCCCCCCCCCTTATGAAGGCCTGGCTGCGCCCTTGTGTATGTATGTGTATGTATATGTATGTATATGTATGTATGACTGGTATGTGTATGTATGTGTGCATATGTGTGATTGTTAATAGAATCACGCATATGCATGTGCATGTGCATGGATAATTGATTACGAGCGAGCGCGAAGCGCCCGCTCGTCCTTCCGTGGTATATGGGGAAAAATCTGATTATGAGTGCCGCGTGAGGGGTGTTGAAAGGTGTTTTCTCGCAAAAACTCTGCAACGGCTGAGCCGATTGTGTGCAAATTTAGTGTGTGGTTAGGGACCTCTCATCCGCCAGTTTCCCATAAGTCAGGGGTGGGGTGCCTCTGCACGTGCGAACGTGCATACCCCTATTCTGTATCTCAGGAACGGCTGAGCCGATTGTGTTCAAATTTGGTGCATGGTTAGGGACCTCTCAGTCGCCGCCTTTCCACAAGTCAGGGGTGGGGTGGCTTTACACGTGCGCACGTGCACACCCCTATTCTATATCTCTGGTACGGCTGATCCGATTGTGTTCGAATTTGGTGTGTGGTTAGGGACCTCTCAGCCCCCACTTTTCCACGAGTCAAAGGTGGGTGCTTCTGCACGTGCGCACGTGCACACCCTTTTGTGTATCCCAGAAACTACTTGCCCGATCAAGTTGAAATTGCCCATACATTTCCTTCGCACTCGCTCGTTCATCGCCAACTACGGCGCCTTACTGGTAGTATCATGCGAATATACATATACATAGTCAGATAAGTTTGCTTTCTTCACAAGTCTCATATAAGTAGGTCATAGGTATATACCCATGCAAAGGCGCTGGCTTCAGGAACCCTACTCGGCAACAAGCTACGCTTAGCTGAGTGGGGTTCACGAAGCACCAGCAAGAAATGCTAGAAAATTGACCAGACTTTGTCCTCCGCCCTGTATGACTGATATCCCCTTTACTAACACCGTGAATGAACATGGAATCCAGGGGCGTAGCTGGGGGGGGGGAGGTTGGCAGTCATTTGCTGTTTTCAGCGATGACTACTTTCCGCCTTCTTTTATATCACCACATCTAACACCCAAACTACCTCTCCTCATATGTTTTGTTATGTTCGTTTCCATTTCTTAGCTGGGAGTGCCGCAACATTGTCTCTTTTGTTTTCTGGTGTTAATGAAAGGTGTTGTGCGTCGTTGGGATCGAGGGCGGGGGCACTCCTGGTCACCTATTAATGGGTGGAGGTTAGAGAAAAAAAATAGTTGTCGAAATAACAAGCATAATATTTTAATTGGCGAAGGGTTCGCTCGCTGGTCCAAGTAACGCTTTTAACACATGCCACCATATGAAGCTTTTCGACAAAGAGCCAAAGTTTTCGTCAAAGCGCCAAATTTCAGGATAAAACATCAAATATATTCGTCAGGAGAGTCCTTGCAACCAAACGGAGTATGCCGTCGGTGATTTCTCGACATGACGACTCAATTTAAACCCCATTATGTATATAAGTGACCGATTTCCTTTAAGAGCTGCAGGGTGTATCGAAAGTATTGCAATGGTTCAGTCTTATCAAAAATTAAATATTACTGCCTGTATGCTGTTGAGTTGCCTCACGGCGCAAGCAATGAAACGTTTAACTGCACGTTCTTCGAGGGCGATCAGCAAAACTGTCAAATTGTTGTGATTGTCGAAGTGCGCTTACTTCGTGAATGTACTTAAGGGACCAACCCGACGGTACCCTTGGCTCTGATTGAATAGCTGTGTTGTGTGCTACCGCTGCTTCTGAGTCCACAAACCACCATCTCCATCATCACTGATTGGAAGTTCTGTGTGACACTAGGCCGGCCAATACTATAACATGGTGGTATACCATGGTACGAAGCTTCCCACCAGTCTACCAGTGGTGCTGTCGGTCTATCTCCGACGCTCTGTCTGTCTGTCTCCAACGCTCTCTCTAGAGTCTCCCAGTGGTTCCACTCAGTACCACTGGTGGTCTCCCGGTGGTTCCACTCAGTACCACTGGTGGTCTCCCAGTGGTTCCACTCAGTACCACTGGTGGTCTCCCAGTGGTTCCACTCAGTACCACTGGTGGTCTCCCAGTGGTTCCACTCGGTACCACTGGTGGTCTCCCGGTGGTTCCACGCAGTACCACTAGTGGTCTCCCAGTGGTTCCACTCAGTACCACTGGTGGTCTCCCAGTGGTTCCGCTCAGTACCACTGGTGGTCTCCCAGTGGTTCCACTCAGTACCACTGGTGGTCTCCCAGTGGTTCCACTACATCTATGTATACGTGACAACATCATATGCGCAAACATCATGGAAATTGTGTCCACTAGTTCGTCACTGACGGTACTGCCTGTTTGACTGGCTGTGCCGGCTGGTGCGTGAGAGTCGGTGTATGACCGGTATATGGTGTATGAGACCTGTATGACCCCTGGCGTGACCCCGTGTCTGACCAGTCACCAGTCTGGGAGGTCTGTTGACCTGTATGACCCCTGGCGTGGCCCCGTGACTGACCGGTCACCGGTCGGAGGACGAGCGATCGTCACTCCCCGGCTGCGTCCGTTCTACCGCCTCAGGAAACCTGCAGCCGTACATTACCAGGAAACTCGTATGTAAGGTGCTACGCATCCAGCAAAAACTGGCCCTAATCGATGCCGGATTCAGAGGTCTGGCTTAAAGGGAGATAATCACCTTTTGATTTTGTTAGCAACAACTTATTTGGCTACCGTTATGGTATTCAAATGTTGGGATCTAAATTTAAGAATTAAACAAATTATTGCCTAATTAAAAGTTGGAAGCTTGGGAAAATTAATGATCGGTATTTTCCCTCCACTATTGCAAAGCGCAGCATCTGGCGCTTTTGCATCAATCTGTTCAACGTTGTTGAATGGGCACTTGTAAACAAATCGCCGACACTAAATAGGTTGCCGTAGTTTAGCTTGGCACTGGCCGGCCGGTGCCAAGCTAAACTGCCGATGTCAATGCACTTTTTTCAAATGATTGTTGATTGTTCATACACATTTTGGCACATATTCGCAAAAGATAGAGTGCAGGAAACATATTGTATACCTTCATGATAAATAACAATGCGTAGGGAGGCTAATTTACTGAATTCGTTATCGAGTACTTGCTGAGTACCGACCGATATAAGCGTGGATCGCTTATTGGTAGGAAACTGCCAATATCTTTCGGTAGGAATGTCCTTTTTTGTGTGGAAAAAGGTGATTATCTCCCTTTAAAGATTAACGTCTGAATGTTTTATAGCAACAACTTCTCTGTCCGTAATTTTAGCGTTCATCGATCAGGACCAATGGACCTGTTCACATGAATAATGATGCATAATGAAAATACATCGACATAAATGGGTAAAATATCATGGATCCAGAACCAACACGATTTATCAAGTTATAATTTCATTCAATTATGTTATATGTGAATTAACATCACTTTGTAGCTACTAGCTAACATATTATGGACCACCGTTACTCAGTGGTGGTAAAAGTGCTTTGAGTGGCACTGACCAAAAGTGGCATATAAAAAAATGGCTACCTGCTCACACCATCCCTATATTAAAACCAAACACAGATCTAACTCGCACTGAAAGCTCAGGCCAATATCACTGACCAACTGTTACCACAAAATCTGTGAGTGCATGATTACAGAAATAATGCTATATTTGATCAAATCAATAAACATCACATCCCGGCATTCACTGGGGTATCAGCCGAACGCCATTGACTGAGGGGGGGCGTTAAACGCCCCCCCCCCCTGGTTATCTTCCGAACCAATGATCGCAGCGAGACCCGCAAAGCGACATTCGAAAGTTCTCAATGAGATAAATTTAAAGCATGCTCAAAAATGGCAAAGTGATGTCAAATGTCAGGTCACGGTCAGGTCAAAGGTCAAAATCGACGTATTTTAGTTTATGGGCCATACTTTCCAGCAAAAGCCATCGAGTACGACCATGACCACCCAAAGTTCTGCCAAAAGTATTATACACATCCCGCATGGACTAAAGTGAGATTGTTGGCAAAGGTCAAAGTCAGGTCACAGAAATTCACTATGCGCAAAATATCTACGAAAGTCATGCAACACATGTTTTATGGGTTATTTGCCACGTAGAATTAATTCGATAGTGACAGTCATTTTACCAACTGAATTCATTTACGTGAAGTTATTGTCAAGTTCAGGTCAAGTTCAGGTCACTGAAGGTCAACATTTTAAACTGATAAATATAAGTAAAGAAGGCATGTTTATGGACCAGTTTGCTCTCCGGAATACAGTGCTGACATTCATTTGTCTGTATCTGGTCAATAAAAGCCAAAAAACGCAATTTCAAAATATGACGTCGTGAGTTACCCATACTTTAGATGTCATCGTCAGTCAAAAATGAAGATATCTGTTTGAAATTTGGTATAGTAGTTTCCTATGTATAGTTCTCTGACTCATCCTCCGGTTTTTTCAATATTTTTTTTTTAAATGTTGATTTTGTGATAATTCCCCTCCCCCAAGAAAGTTTTTTTAGTTTTTGGGGGTCAAAAACTATTTGTTTTACAAATTCAAGATAGCTGGTTTGTAGTCCTTGCAATTTTCTATCTTTTGGCTTTTTTCGATTGCATTTTGCTTCAAATGTGGCATTTGTACGGCCTGGCAAAGTTTAGCTTATTTTTGTGTAAAACTCGTGTGTGGTGACGTCACTAAATTAGCTATGACTCAAAAAAAATCTACAAAATTTCTTCATTTTTTCTCACAAAAGACGTAACCATGATTTATAAGAAGGTACCCGAAGTTCTACGTTAATAACGCTATTAGTTTTTCAGTTGTTGCGAAAATTCATCAGGGGGCGTTAAACACTCCCCCCCCCCACCCCCTGTCAATGGCGGGATATCAAAGAACTAATCAGGCTTCTTGACAGCACGAAGCACAAATGACAACCTGGCAAAAATTGCCCCCTCCTAGACTGAATCCTGGGTACGCTACCACAGGTGAAGTGGAGTTTCCTATTCAAATAGTGAGACAGCTGCCCAACCAATCTTGTGATCTGCCCCGCCAACTTTTGTCAGATTTCAAGGTTTCCTGGCATTAAAATAGCAAATGTTCACCTCAACCATGCAAAACAACCAGCCAATATGACATTTTGACCCACCAACTTTTCATCTGAAAAGCTCCACACATGTACGCTACTGGACGTACAGTGGCAGCGCCAGCGGTCAAACGTAGGTGAGGCAGTCAGGAGGGAGGGGGGGGAGGGGTGCTGTTTCGTGATATTTTTTTAGTAGGTTGGTAAATAGATGCAGATCACCACGGATACAACTTCACCGCTACAAACAGCCTGTTTATATGCATTAATCTGCAATACGACGAAAAACCTAACGGCGCACAGAAACAACTGCAATTACTGGACGTGCCGGTAGATGACAGCTAGGTGGAGTAACAGGTAAATATCACATTGTTATATCACATTTAATTGTTATAAGCGGAATGCTAGTAAAATAGCAGATATTTCAGTGTGTAGTTGTTATGAAATGAAACCCTGCAATACAAACACATCAAACTTGATACTATCACGCATATTGAACTGGGCATGGCCAATCGTGTCATCAAAGTCATATTCCTGATATATTAACATATATTAGCAAAAAGGTATGAGAGACAGGCAAATCATCCTAAATGAATCAATGTCATAATATGATATTAACCTACATTATATCAAGCAATATCAGCAATAACAAAGCTGTCTAAGAAGCTTTTTTTTGTACCTATGCTTGACACAGCTTTGCTATATGCTGTTATAGTTTTGTTATTGTTATATCAACAATAACAATAACATTTAACAACAACAATTATCTAACCATCACACAAACAAAGTGATGATGATGATTGGTGATTGGGCGCTCCGACAACGAAGGTCACATGGCACCCACACTGGGTTTTATAGTAGGTATGCACAGTGATGGCAGGTAACATGCATGGCAGACAAAACAGCTTGCTATGTTCAGGACAAAACCATTTTGATGCCCACAGTGCATAGCCAATAGGAATAGTAAAAGTGCAAGTGTAATTCTCTGTAAATTCAAAATTACACTAAATTTAAGTCTAACTTTCTTTTTGTTCTGCGGAGATGGTTTCAAAGACACTAAACATCAGTAGTTCACTTAGCGGTAATTATAAATTGAGTTACCAGCTTCCTCAGATTGAGATATGAGAAGGGTGTGATGACTGACCCCATGTAAAATGAACAATGGCCAGGAAAATAAACCAATATATAATTTTTTAATCAAATAAAACACACAGGGCACTTCAACTTGTTAGACACAAAATGTTCGTCAACAGGCTTAATGCAAGGGTCAGTACCTACTCCAGGCGCGGATCCAGGATTTCGGTCAGGGGGAGGGGGCGCAACATACAAAAGGTTGCGCCCCACGGACACACTTGGCGGACGATACATGGGCGCGACTCGGCTCAGGAGGGGGGCGCCCAAGCCCCCCCCCCCCCTAGATCCGCGCCTGTACTCAGCCCAATTCTCTTTAGCATTAGACTCTGCTTTAGACTTTAGACTATTAGACTTTTAGCATTAGACTCTGCATTACACTCCATTCCATCATCTAAAACAGGGTTGCGGAGTCGTGGTAGCGCTGTTCCGACTCCGACTCCGACTCCGGGCTCCCGGTCGGCTCCGACTCCGACTCCGACTCCGGGTCTGATGCGAAATACGATGAAATCAGTAACACTTAGCCGTTTATTAATCAACACGGGCAGCTGATCACCTACCTATTCTCACAGATGTCTTAATCATTATGAAGAGATCTTAATCATCACTTAAGCACCACTCTTAATTAAGTAAGTGGTGATCTCTTAATCACCAGGTGTTCTCATCACACTGTCCCAGCACTGATCACAGGTTGGTGCGAAGCACCAGGAGGGCTTCTACAGCGTCCTGCTTCAGCCGGGACCGCAGGTCAGACAGGAGCAGCCTCATCGCGGAGAAGAGCCGCTCCACGCTGACCTGGGTCACCGGCAGCGCAGCGAGCGCTTGGCTGCAGGACCGCATGGCCTCCGGGTATGACGGGATTACCGCCCATACGTCCTGACCCTTCAGTCGACCGAGGGCCTTATACTCTTGCACAGCTTTTTTATCTCCTTGAGGAGAGAGTGCTGGCCGGTTTCGAAACTTTCGAACCTGTCGGCCCTTCTCCAGCCGGTCCAGCTCCTTCTCGAAGGCGTCGTCTTCGTCTTCCTCCTGCGAAAGACAGAAAGAAAGGATTAATGTTATACATTCCGATTAGACGCGAATTATCGTTAAAACATCAAAATTCAACGTAAGGATTTGTATATTTAAACTTCCGTGCGTTCAGAGATAAAAAAGCAATTACGGGCCAGCCAGGGAGAGGCAGGATAACAAACCCACAACAAACCAAGTCAGGCAGACAAAGTATTTTACGGAGTTACCATTAATAAACTAAGTTTGCCGCTAGTCTGTCAACTTCTTATTTAAGATCATGGAAGTTTGGAAATTTAACTAAACTTTAATCAACATGTAGTTTTACCTCCGTATCCGAGCTGGTGCTCTCCGTCGACGACAGTGCAAGAACGGCACCATGCCCATGGATCCGGCGAATCCGCTCCATTAGCGCGATGAACGCTGTCTCAGCCCGGTCTAGCAGCTCGTCCTTGAGAAGGATCCGGTAGCGTGCGTCGGCGAAAACCCCAGCCAGCAGCGCGTCACAGTCGAAGAGCTTGGCCTCTCGCCGCCGCATGCTGTTGGCGATCCCAACGGCAACATCACCCTTGGCGTCCAGGTGGATCCTGAGCATTACCCATTCCCTCATGAATGCTCCCGGAGTTAGAGTGGCGCTCTGGAACCGGATGGTGACGGCGTACGGCTGTTCCAACACCTCAAGGAGTTTCTTGGACTCGTCCCACATCGCCTCAGAAATGTGGAGCTCGGGGGCGGCGGCAGCGTAGTCCTGGATAACGTCCTTCAGCTTGTGGATTCGCTTCAGCATGTTGAACGTGCTCCCCCATCTGGTCTCCACCTCCAAGATAGGGAGCGGCAGTCCCTTCTTTTTTAGAGACGCTGCCATGTTGGGTGCCCGCAGCTTTCGAGCCAGGCCACGGATCTTGCTCAGCACTGACGCAGCCTTTTTGTGTTTCAGGCCATCTCGAATGGCCAGTTGGAGTGTGTGCTCAGCGCAGCGCATGAGATGCATGGCTGAATCACCTGAGCCGCTGGTCTCCGTCTCGTGAGCTCCAACAAACAGAGCACGGAGAGCTGCATCGTCCTCGTCTCCCTCCTCGCCGTCACCTTCGTCGTCACCAAGATCCTTCTCCGTCTCGACACCCTCATCTTCATTTTGTTCCTCTCCTTCGAACTGGTTCAACAGCTGAAGAGTCTTGACCATGGCGCTAGCGTTATCGGTGACAATGGCCAAGACTTGCTCTTTTCGCAGTTTGTAGCGGGCCATCACTTGGAGGACGAGAGTCATTGTCGCTTGGGCGGTGTGCTTTCCAGCGCAGTCCATGACAGCGAGCGTCCTGGTGACTGCTCGACCCCCCTGTACAAACTGAGTGTTGATCGCCAGATAACTCGTGCCTTGGCGAGTGGCTGCATCCATTTTGAGGAATACCGGCTAGTTGTTCATGGCCTGAATCAGGTCGGCTTCGACTTCGCGCGCCTTGTCGAGGACCATATTGCGCACGGCGTCCCGGTCGAGGCTGACTCCCAACTTGTTCGCGATCGGCAGCGCGATCGAGCGAAATCCGCTGGAGGCGGAGAAGAAGGAAAATGGCACCGAATCCTTCACCACCATGGAGATGATGGCGTCTTTGAACTGCGCCTTCGTCATGTCCAGCTTGACCGTGGCAGACGTGAAGAACCTGCAACAGACGGTAACATATTTTAACAGAACTGCATAAATGAAGTAACGCTGGGGAGGGGTGATTTTAGGCGACAAATTAGTAGGAACCAAACGTTTACTAGTAAACGGCAGCTTAAAAACGAGCCAGCAAAATAAACGTAGTTAACGTTATTAAAGAACGCCTCTATCTGTAAAATAAACGTATTATTTACAGATGAAAAACATACCTAATTATTATCGTAATGTCTTTTTGTTAACTTACGTGGTCAGTGATAGCTGCCGGGAAGTGGACGTCGTAGGAGTTTCCTTCCGCATTTTTTTCCAGCCGCTGCCCGTCAGCCTTTTCCACGATGGTGAATGTCTCGTGGTGGTACCTTTTCAAGTGCCTTTTTAGGTTGAATGCAGAACCGCCGGCCGAGGCACTCTTCCGACGACTGATAGTAGTCGTGCATGTATTCCCGTTGTCATCCTTGACCCTGCACTTGAAGTCGTCGTCGTGAATCGTGAAATACTCCCACGCCTTGCTCTTGGGGGGCGCAGGTGGTGTCGCCTGCGAAGAGAATTCGTATTTGTTCAGCTTGATTATTGGTCTGATAACATCATTACACAGTCCGCAAGTTTATGTATGAATTATGAGCATTGATAAAGTTCCGTGGGTACGCCGTGGGTACGCTCCCTGCTGACCCGCCGGCTCGTTGCTGCCTGAATTATCATCTTGTGACGGGCGCGTGAACAGAAGCTGATCAATCGGTTACTAGATGGCGCTGTAAAGAAAAGTTTACAAAATGCTCGCTTGATGGCGCTATCGGTACATGGGGTGATCGCGGCTGCCGAGCCTTCCCGAAAATAATGGAAGTGCCCAACAAACATTCTGTCAAGTTTCTGCTTTCTTTCACGCACACAGTCAGTGGTTATGTAGCCTACGGGGGCTCCTCTGAATCCATAATTAGGTACGTAGGTATGTCCACTGGAGTTTCAGAGCACAACGCGCGCAAAAACTGTGCAACTGCCCGAGGCCCGAGCACGGGGGAATTCCTGATCAGCATTATGTTCATGATGCGTGTTTGTGACTGTTTTCGGAACAATAACGGCAAATTCTTGAAGATGTTATATTTACTTTTATCTATGTTTTGACACAAGTCAAGTCAACACAAAAGGACAAAATACAAACCATTGCGAAGCAACCGATGCGTCCAGCGTCGGCGGCGGCCGGAAGTCTTCCAAGGTCTTCTGATTTTCCAAACGTAAACAAACTAGCAGACAGATGGCGTTGAAAGTACGCGGCTACAAAATTATGATATAAAGGCCAACAGTTGTTGTTGAGAAAAAAGGCAAAACATTTCCAAAATGTATTTCCAGAAAGGCAACAAATTCTCATGACTGCATGGGCAAGCGATGCCACAAATTTTAATAAGCGTTCCGGAGTCGGAGTCAAGGCAGCTTGGTCGGCTCCGACTCCGACTCCGACTCCGGGCTCGTTACCACGGCTCCGGGCGACTCCGACTCCGACTCCGACTCCGACTCCGCAACCCTGATCTAAAACAAAACAAAATATACACTGACGACATCTCAATCTGGACATCTCACAAACACCATAACATGAACAACGCCTTAGCAATTCTACAAAGATCTAACACAAAATATATCAGTCAAGGGCGGATCCGGGGGCGAAGGAGGCCATGCCCCCCCCCCCCCCCCACCCCCAAGCCTGTTCAAAAGGGGGCCAAACTATGTCTCCCCCCAAGACGTCAAGTATAATGCATGCTATATTTTCGTTTTTAGAACGGTACTTGGCATCCCAAAATTGCAGCAGTCAAAATCCAGCTAGCCACAGTCAAAAAATTTAAAATTTCGCGCCGCTTCGCGGCATGACACAAGTTTCGCAATTGCATATACAAATTTGGAAAATTAATTCCATTAAGTGTTTCGCAGAGGCTCTCCTTGGCGGTAATTGCTGGCCGCAGGGCCAACTCTCTTCATACAATATTAACTTTAAAGCGGGCTACATGTTTAGCTAGTCTGCCGAATTCCGAAAAAGGCGACGCGAACGCAAAGACGCGGACATCGGCAACCGGAAGCTGTTCCAGCGGTGCCCAACTTGCTGGCCCGAAGAGCTAATAGTGGGGACCAGGCCAGGACTATCTCCCCAAGCCATCTCCCCCCGGCTCCTCCAGATCCACAGGGACCATTTATGCGCGGAAACGTCGGTCTGCCTCTTGCTGCTTTGAAACCATTTGCACTGTTACCAGTTGTTTGTTACAGTTCGGTACATAGGTATGTATACAGACTACAGTTATTATTAGCATATGTACTATTGAGCGCAGACTGCCATCGGTCATCGTGATTCCGATCCGATTTCCGATTCCGATCCGAAGCTAATGTAAATGAAAAACTACATTCATTTCAACATTTTTCATTATACCGAGATGTGCATCCAGGAAAAGGGATTACCTGAGGCTTAGATCCACTCACGGTCTGATTCCAATATTAAAATTGCGTTTTCCACGACCTAAAATTAAAATATTCACGCCGCTTCGCGGCGTCACATCAGCGGCCATCGTCATAACGAAGCCATCGTCATCGTCTTCGTTTCGTCGTAACGTTGAATTGAACGAATAACATTTTTAACTTCTTATCCTCTACAAAGCTAAGAAGCTAAAAATGCCTATGTTTCTGGGTTTTATCAGGCAAACCCGAGAAGAAAAAAATGCGCCGCTTCGCGGCGCTAAATAACAAGTACCTACTATGACATGCAAATCCACATTAAAAATGCTGCAAAGGCTTAAATACACGTATTGGGATACATTTCTTTCGTCATTGTATCCGACCCCCCCCCCCCCCCCCCACTCCAAAATTATCGGCGACGCCCCTGGGTACAGCTGACAATTGACATAGTTGTGCTCAATGTAAGGCAATGTCGGAACAATACAAACTGCAAGCTGACATCATGCTGACCTTTTTCGATATCCCAAAAGGCCGAAAACCTAAAAAAAATAGAAATCGTATGGTTGTAAAATAAAGTGGCTCAAATACAGGAAGAAATTCGAAATTGGGGGTAGGTAAGGTCCGCTAAAAAACGGTTTGCCCCCCCCCCCCCCCCCTAAAGAAACGTCCGGCTGGATCCGCCCTTGCTCTCAGTCACATCAACTCACCTCGTTAACTAACCTGGTACTTAGGCTTCGTCACCAGGCCCTACAGCATGAAAGGGTCTGGGGTTAGGGAACTTGGATTTCCACATCAACATTGAAAAAAACTAGAACCACTTACCCAACCTTCACATCTCACCAGAAAAAAATCAAAATGCATATTATGCATATTATAACATCTACGAAACACTGCACCCCTTAAATATTACCCAAAAAATATTTGCTCTGGAATTGGAATAGGCGGGGGGTTATCCTGCATGCAGTCGCCATTGCAGGCGGGGGGTTATCCTGCATGCAGTCGCGGGGGGTTATCCTGCATGCAGTCGCCATTGCAGGCGGGGGGTTATCCTGCATGCAGTCGCCATTGCAGGCGGGGGGTTATCCTGCATGCAGTCGCGGGGGGTTATCCTGCATGCAGTCGCCATTGCAGGCGGGGGGTTATCCTGCATGCAGTCGCGGGGGGTTATCCTGCATGCAGTCGCCATTGCAGGCGGGGGGTTATCCTGCATGCAGTCGCCATTGCAGGCGGGGGGTTATCCTGCATGCAGTCGCCATTGCAGGCGGGGGGTTATCCTGCATGCAGTCGCCATTGCAGGCGGGGGTTATCCTGCATGCAGCCGCCATTGCAGGCGGGGGGTTATCCTGCATGCAGTCGCCATAGGCTCAATTCGCTGGAGCGTGACGTCATACGTCCACAAGATTTTTGCGCACCGACATTTGTGGCGCGGCTTATATATGGCATTTTAACATTAGCGAAGGAGTAAGATAAGAGATCCTTCGCTGTCAAAATAAGAGTGACTTAGGAGCAAAATGTTATTGAGATAAGTTAGAGATCTTGAATCGGTCTTTCTTTCAGGGCATGTTGTCTGTAATTCCGCTCGGTAGAATTATCTATATAGTCTTTCAAAAATTGAGAGATATTATTGATTTGTATAGGGGTAAGGGATTCTCCGTCCAGATGACGTCACCACTCCTAAGTCGGATTCGGTAAAATCGCCGGATGACTCTACCTAGTTATAGGGTCTTCCACCATGCGCCATAAGAGACGCAATTCCGCAGGATGCACGGTATAACTGGAATGTGGATGTTCATGCTGAATGAACCGGATTTTCGTCTATTTATAATAGAACTCTCAAAGTCCCAGAACAATGAGATCGACTGCCCTGACAGTCGATATCAGACTCACTCCATTGAAAATACGCAAGCACCCCGACCCCCACCCCCGGGGATCAATTGTATAACTAGATCACTGGCGGATCCAGGGGGGGGCATTTAGGGCGGCCGCCCCCCCCCCCCCCCCCAAGCCCAAAGTGGCCTGTTTGCCCCCCCCCCCCCCCCAAAAGGTTCACTCAAAAAGTGATCGTTAATGACTAAACGATACCTTATTTTTTATCTTTGTGATAAAAGTAATTCTTTGGTGAAAAAATATGGAAGTAATTTGGTAGCAATCGACATAGGCAAAAGAAACATTAGTGGCGCAAGACACAATCCGAAGGCAAGGACATATATAAGCCTTGTCTGAAGCACGGTAAATACAAGGCCATATATAGGAGGTAGAGTCATCCGGCGATTCTGTATGATCATGACGTCAGAGCGTGACGTCATGTGGATCCATCGGCCTCCTCCGCCATTGCAGTTAATGCTATTTCGGGAGAAATAAATATCATCTAACTCGGAAAGTAAAAATGTTACGAAAAAGGAAAAGACAGCGT
This sequence comes from Chirona hameri, assembly GCA_036785665.1. NCBI lineage: Eukaryota > Metazoa > Arthropoda > Thecostraca > Balanomorpha > Balanidae > Chirona > Chirona hameri. The sequence goes on from JAXIVJ010001189.1 coordinate 39,767, forward strand.
TCAAAAGCTCAAAACAAGGCGAATCGAAATCTTCTGGATCATTTTAGGCTCAGATCAATATTGAGGTCACTAGAGGTCATCAAAGGTCAGGGCCTTGTTTACGGTCCCCCTGCGGTTCGGCGGTCACCAGCTGAGGCTCTAAGCCCCGCCCCTTCGATGAAATTTTGATTTGACCTAAACCACATGGAATTTGTATGAATCGACGGGTTCTGACGAGGCGAACACGATGACATCAAAATCATGGCTGTATCGATATTTGTCAAAAAGTTATTTGCGAAAAACATTTTTAACCGACTGCAGACGACATGCGCCAGAATTGACTACTGGGGTGACGTCATAAGAAGAAGTGGACACGTTACGGAGATAGGGATGACACCCCCCTGGGTAAATATAATACTTCTGAAGGTATGTTTGGCCATGTGCGTCAAGTTAGCGTCGTATTCGTATTCGTTTTCAGCGTGAAGTTCCGATTTTCCCCCAAACTTACCATATGGGTAGATCTCATCGAGTTATCCACGAATATGCAATCCGTTTTGACCTAGGACAAATGGTTTCACCTCCAGAGGTCACTGAAATTTCATCGTACGGGGTACCCTCTAATTCTTTCGTTTACCGTCCGATTTAATCGCAAAGGGGCTCAAACGACTCGCCGGTACCCCAGCTTGCGTCATAAAAAAACAAAAAATTACCTATAGGTCAAAGGTCAAGGTCACGGGGACGAATACGATATTTTAAGCTTCGGTACCAGATTGTGTACCCTCTAGTTTTTTCGTTTACCGTCCGATTTGCTCGCAATGGGCAAAAAGGGACTCGCCGGCACGTTAGCTTGCGTCAGGAAAAACAAAAAGTCATCCAGAGGTCAAAGGTCAAGGTCACGGGGACGAATACGAGATTTTAAGCTTCGGTACCAGCATGGTGTACCCTCTAGTTTTTTCGTTTACCGTCCGATTTGCTCGCAATGGGCAAAAAGGGACTCGACGGCACCCCACCTTACGTCAGGAAAAACAAAAAATCACCTATAGGTCAAAGGTCAAGGTCACGGGGACGAATACGATATTTTAAGCTTCGATACCAGCTTGTGTACCCGATAGTTTTTACGTTTACCGTCCGATTTGCTCGCAATGGGCAAAAAGGGACTCGCCGGCACGTTAGCTTGCGTGAGGAAAAACAAAAAGTCATCCAGAGGTCAAAGGTCAAGGTCACGGGGACGAATACGAGATTTTAAGCTTCGGTACCAGCATGGTGTACCCTCTAGTTTTTTTTCTCGTTTACCGTCCGATTTGCTCGCAATGGGCAAAAAGGGACTCGACGGCACCCCACCTTACGTCAGGAAAAACAAAAAATCACCTATAGGTCAAAGGTCAAGGTCACGGGGACGAATACGATATTTTAAGCTTCGGTACCAGATTGTGTACCCTCTAGTTTTTTCGTTTACCGTCCGATTTGCTCGCAATGGGCAAAAAGGGACTCGCCGGCACGTTAGCTTGCGTCAGGAAAAACAAAAAGTCATCCAGATGTCAAAGGTCAAGGTCACGGGGACGAATACGAGATTCTAAGCTTCGGTACCAGCTTGTGTACCCTCTACTTTTTTCGTTTACCGTCTGATTTGCTCGCAATAGGCAAAAAGAGACTCGCCGGCACCCCAGCTTGCGTCAGGAAAAACAAAATATCACCTAAAGGTCAAGGTCACGGGGACGAATACGAGATTTTAAGCTTCGGTACCAGCTTGTGTACCCTCTAGTTTTTTTTCGAGATTTTAAGCTTCGGTACCGAGGCTTAACATCTCGTATTCGTCCACGTGACCTTGACCTTTGACCTCTAGGTGATGTTTTATTTTCCCTGACGCAAGCTAACGTGCCGGCGAGTCCCTTTTTGCCCATTGCGAGCAAATCGGACGGTAAAAGAAAAAACTAGAGGGTACACAAGCTGGTACCGAAGCTTAAAATCTCGTATTCGTCCCCGTGACCTTGACCTTTGACCTCTGGATGACTTTTTGTTTTTCCTGACGCAAGCTAACGTGCCGGCGGAACAGTTCCTTTTTGCCCATTGCGAGCAAATCGGATTGTAAACTAAAAAACTAGAGGGTACACCATGCTGGTACCGAAGCTTAGAATCTCGTATTCGTCCCCGTGACCTTTACATTTGACCTCTAGGTGATGTTTTGTTTTACCTGACGCAAGCTGGGGTGCCAACGAGTCCGTTTTTGCCTATTGCAAGCAAATCGGACGGTAAACGAAAAAAACTAGAGGGTACACAATCTGGTACCGAAGCTTAAAATCTCGTATTCTTCCCCGTGACCTTGACCTTTGACCTCTATGTGATTTTTTTTGTATTCCTGACGCAAGCTAGGGTGCCAGCGAGTCCCTTTTTCCATTGCTAGCTGATCGGACGGTAAACAAAAAAACTAGAGGGTACACAAGCTGGTACCGAAGCTTAAAATATCGTATTCGTCCCCGTGACCTTGACCTTGGACCTCTAGGCGATTTTTTGTTTTTCCTGACGCAAGGTGGGGTACCGGCGAGTCGCTTTTTGCCCGTTGCGAGCAAATGGGACGGTAAACGAAAAAACTAGAGGGTACACCATGCTGGTACCGAAGCTTAAAATCTCGTATTCGTCCCCGTGACCTTGACCTTTGACCTCTGGATAACTTTTCGTTTTTTTTTTCTCTGACGCAAGCTAACGTGCCGGCGAGTCCCTTTTTGCCCATTGCAAGCAAATCGGACGGTAAACAAAAAAACTAAAGGGTACACAAGCTGGCACAGAAGCTTAAAATCTCGTTTTCGTCCCCGTGACCTTGACCTTTAACCTCTAGGTGATGTTTTGTTTTACCTGACGCAAGCTGGGATGCCGTCGAGTCCCTTTTTGTCCATTGCAAGCAAATCGGACGGTAAACTAAAAAACTAAAGGGTACACAAGCTGGCACCGAAGCTTAAAATCTCGTATTCGTCCCGGTGACCTTGACCTTTGACCTCTAGTTGATTTTTTGTTATTCCTGACGCAAGGTGGGGTGCCGGCGAGTCCCTTTTTTCCCATTGCGAGCAAATCGGACGGTAAACGAAAAAAACTAGAAGGTACACAAGCTGGTACCGAAGCTTAAAATCTCGTATTCGTCCCCGTGACCTTGACCTTGGACCTCTAGGTGATTTTTTGTTTCTCCTGACGCAAGCTGGGGTGCCTGCGAGTCCCTTTTTGCCCATTGCGAGCAAATGGGATGGTAAACGAAAAAACTAGAGGGTACACAAGCTGGTACCGCAGCTTAAAATATCGTATTCGTCCCTGTTGCCTTGACCTTTGACCTCTAGGTGATGTTTTGTTTTTCCTGACGCAAGCTAACGTGCCGGAGAGTCCCTTTTTGCCCATTGCGAGCAAATCGGACGGTAAACGAAAAAAAAACTAGAGGGTACACCATGCTGGTACCGAAGCTTATAATCTCGTATTCGTCCCCGTGACCTTGACCTTTGACCTCTGGATGACTTTTTGTTTGTTTTTTCTGACGCAAACTAACGTGCCGGCGAGTTCCTTTTTGCCCATTGCGAGCAAATCGGATTGTAAACTAAGAAACTAGAGGGTACACCATGCTGGTACCGAAGCTTAGAATCTTGTATTCGTCCCCGTGACCTTTACCTTTGACCTTTAGGTGATGATTTGTTTTACCTGACGCAAGCTGGGGTGCCGTCGAGTCCCTTTTTGCCCATTGCAAGCAAATCGGACGGTAAACAAAAAACTAGAGGGTACCCAAGCTGGTACCGAAGCTTAAAATCTCGTATTCGTCCCCGTGACCTTGACCTTTGACCTCTATGTGATTTTTTGTTTTTCCTGACGCAAGCTAGGGTGCCAGAGAGTCCCTTTTTTTCATTGCGAGCAGATCGTACGGTAAACGAAAAAAACTACAGGGTACACAAGCTGGTACCGAAGCTTAGAATCTCGTATTCGTCCTCGTGACCTTGACCTTTGACCTCTATGTGATTTTTTGTCCGAACCCGCGGGGGGAGGGCAGAATCTTCCCCTCCCTGATTTTCTCAATAACCTGAAAACTATGATAGATATCAACGTGAAACTTTCAGTACCTTATCCTGCATCAAGTCTAAGTCTTCTCACTAACTCTAAATGAAATTGATGTAGTATTTTGGGAGATAATGACGTTTTAATGACGTCATGTCATGCCATTTTTGGTGGAAAAACGATAAATGTTTGGCAAATCGAAGAAATCAGAGTTTTCAAGCAAATTGCAAATAAAACACGCGAAAAGAAGGGAAAAGGCATTTTCTTCAAAATGGCTCTCGGATTTCCAATTTTTTCAACCCCTATTTTGTTTTGTTGTGAATTTGAAAAGTGAATTTCTTATGCTCGAATACCAAAATAAGGTAACCGGCCCAAATCCGCGGAGGAAAAAAAATGGGGTACCTTTTTGCCACAAAAAGTTGCCCCCCCCCCAAAAAAAAACCGACGGCTGGATCCGCCAGTGAACTAGATAACTGGTATATATTTGTTCGTCGGCAATATGGGTGAAACTAAATTATTGAGAATCAAGAGCTGAAACGCAACTGCTAATTTTAAAAATGTAGATATACATACATGCTGACGTGATGAATGTGATGATTAAGTGAGTATTACATCTGAAGTGGTTTTGACGATTAGTATTTCTAAGGACATGATCGCTTAGTACATTTTCCCAGGAATAACATAGCCATAGGTAATTATTTTTTTCTGGCATTTTGACCCCCGAGTACTTCATGGGAAGGAGACAGAACACTTTACTACCCCTGGCCGTTACCGATTCTCCCTGACTAATTATACAATACCAGTAAGACGCCGAAGTTGGCGATGAACGAGCGAGCGCGAAGAAAATGTATGGTGAATTTCAACTCCATCGGGCAAGTAGTTTCTGAGATACAAAAAGGGTGCGCACGTGCGCACGTGCAGAAGCACCCCACCCCTGACTTGTGGGAAAGTGGCGGCTGAAAGGTCCCTAACCACGCACAAAATTTGAACACAATCGGCTCAGCCATGCCTGCGATATAGAATAGGGGTGCACACGTGCGCACGTGCAGAGGCACCCCATCCCTGACTTGTGGGAAAGCGGCGGCTGAGGAATTGGAATAGGCGGGCAGCAAAAAAAAACTAGGCGGGGGAAAACAGACAGTGTTAGAAACCACACACCAAGTTTGAACACAATCGGCTCAGCCGTTCTTGATATATAGAATAGGGGTGTGCACGTGCGCACGTACAGAGGCACCCCGCCAATAACATGTGGGAAAGTGGCGGTTGAGAGGTCCCTAACCACACACCAAATTTGAACACAATCAGCTCAGCCGTTGCGGAGTTATTGCGAGGGAACACATTCCAACACTCCTCACACGGCACGCGCCACGCGCAGTGGTAGTCACCCACGTGAGTCGGCATTGGTCTCAAACAGGTAGGTTGGATGGGGCTGCTCAGCAAAGAAGCCCGTTTGTCAATCGGACGTGCGGTTGCAGAGATATTAGCTCGTCAAAAGCGTCGCCACGGGCCGGGTCGGGTCGGGTCGGGCCGCCCATATTCAGATTTGTCCCATATACCACGGAAAGACGAGCGAGCGCTTCGCGCTCGCTCGTAATGAACGGTCAGCGACCGTTAGTCATCAGAAAACTGGTTATGTGGCTTCACTCCTAGAGGAATCAAAGAATCATGTGCATTGCCCAGCGCGAAAATGATCAAAAAGGCCATCAGAATCTGCTCAGAAACAGTTTGATGAAAATGTCCACACCCCACACCCAGAGTCTCCCTACCACTACTGTCTTCAGGAAGACATTAGTGGAAAACCGACAGGACTGTCTGTTTTCCAGACAACCATCCACACCTTCTCCTAGAACTACGACAGCCCTGTCTATACGTCTGCGCACATCTTTACCACTTATTGCTCTTTCCACTGGAAGCTTACTTTAAAGTTTGCAGCTTTCAGTAAAAGCTGAACTTCTGCTAACTTATTTGCTGAGCCTCTTCACCCGGCAACTTGACTAACAAGCAATGATTAAAGCACAGCTTAAATCGCCATACACATTTACTTACTGGACTATTTTCTGGCACTCTACATAACTTTGTAAATAGTGTTCCTCTGCTTTGGCGGAGGAGGCTGCCAGTAAAGGAGCTACAACCGATGCCATTTTGATTACAGCAGCATCAAATAAAGGTGATGCGAATCACCAGTAACGACAAATTACTTCAGATGACAAGTTTGTGCCCTGCTACTCGCTTGGCACAAACCGACAGTGATCAAAATTCCTCGACGCTCAGCTCAACTGTTCGAACTCGTAGCATCGTGCGAAATATAATAGGCCCCACATTTATGTTGAAAGTTCAAATACGACGCAGCTGAGTCCTGCCGTGTTGGCCGCAGAGGAAGACAGTCCAGGATTGTATGTCAGCCCTGCGGTATGCTGTTCAACGATCCCAAAACCAGGCAGTCGCGTAAAGGCAGAGGTGAAACGCATGGAGCCGGAATTCATTTGATTATATGGCAAGGAAGGCGAAGGCGATACAAGTGTTGAAATAGGTGGATGATGATGATGGTATACGTAATATGTTGGACGGTAATAAGCTATGTCAAAGGGATGGGTCTAGTCAAATACTGAAAATTTGTTTTACCTCCCAGCCGATAGATCTTATTTCGTGAACGTATGCTTGGGAATTAATGCATGCTTTGCTGAATCGAATGGTATCACTCGTTCCTCTGTAGCTGGATCCAGTGGTTCATAATGTTGGGATTTGGTTTTGCATTTTCCACATGTTATGTCATACTTTTCCGTCCGTTTGGTATGGTTCTACCTCCGGGACCTCCGATACACTATCTGACACCGGCCCCTTATCTATTGGCGCCGCGACAATATCCGAGGGTTCCGCTCAGCCACCCGAGCGGTGCGGCCGGCCCTTGTCAGAGACTGTAGTGGGCGGAGTCGGTTTTTTCTTCTTCGTTTTGTCTGTTCACTGTTTTGTATAACGCGGGCGACATATCAAATATGTTAGCCACTGCTGTTTATCTAGCCTTGAGAGGTTTACATTGTGGTGTGTATGCGAATGGAAGAAAGACAGTGTCCCAGGCACTAGGTACTCTCGCCTGACATGTCTTTAAAAGTTTCCCTGTTCCACTCAGAAGATGATTAGTTCCCCCTCGCACTTTGCACTTACCATCGACTGTGTCTGCCGTTCTCATGACAAATTCGTGTGAAGTGTTTAGCTGGAAGTGTTTTCAGAAATCGACGCTTACTCCTGTCGGCAGGCAGACAGGCCCACAGACAGACATTCACACTCAAATGCATACAGTACATACAAACATACATATATACATTCATATCTACATACATACGTGCAAACAAGCAACCTAATATTCCTTGCAATGTTCGTACGTATCTTGTCACATAGTACATAGTACATAGTACATAGTACATGTCACTTGTATACATAGGCTTTGAGTGCATCCAGTCGTGCGTGAAGCGAAATGTTCACATCAAGTGTGATTGTAATTGTGTGTATACGTTTGTTTCTGCTCCATGTTTGTCTGCTCCCCGGCTTGTATCATCGCGGGAATGAACATGGGCGTCGGAAGTGGAGGGGGGGTACACGTCCCCCAAACAATTTCAGATTTTAATATTAAGCCTATTGCATGGAAAGAATCGACTTCAGAATGCCTCCGTCCCCCCAACTTTCGGAAAGTCCTTTATTTATAGCCCTTGAGAATGAACGTATGCGTAACCGCACGTTTGCAGATGGAAATGCCATTTTGAGAATAAGGTGTAAGGGAGACCGGGGCTGGATGCATCAATTTTCACATTTACATTTTTAGCCGTCGGCTCGTGGCAGATATTTGAAATCGGACACTTCTGTAGGAAAAGTGTGCCTTTTCCCTACCAAAATACATATTCATTTATATTCTAACGGAAGTATACATAGGTACAGCGACAATTGGAAAACCTCTGCAAGTGATGCACTTAACCCCGCTACCGGGCAGGTTGCATCTACCCCTGGAACGTGTGTAATGAATGGCAAACACGTACTCATATTGCAAAAAAACGTTTTGTATTGGTCGCTGTATTATATATCCATTATATTCCCTAGTATATTATATGTAAACACCATAGTATATGTTTTACTAGATATTCCACGCCATCAATTAATGTTCGTTATTTATGTCATATTAACCTAACGTTGCAACCTTCCCCTTCAAAAACGATTCAACTTGCCCCATGCCCACTTCGATTTGTTTTGAGCGCATAAAATGGTGAAAGTTTAAGTAGTTCAGACAAGATCACCTATCGTTCTAACGCCAGATGCATATGCTACAATAAAATGAAGTCCGATTCACCAGACCTGAAGTTGCAGAGTCCACTAGATTTTGTATTTATTGGAAAATATTAACTTTCTCCCTAAAAAAAACACTCTTTTGGCGTCTGCCAGATCAGCCAGCTTCCAACAGCGCTCGTTTCGCCGTTACAATGGGTTTGCGTATGCGCGTTTCTTGTAGACCCATTGGCATTTCCATATGATGGGTAGGTTTTTGTTATAAGCTCTGATGCATTCAACCCGTGATGCATTTGCCCTGGTCTCTATGGCTTAGTGACAGCTGATGATGGCCTATGACCGTCATATCGGTTGTGTTTTATTTCGGTTACAATATATTTTTGGATGTGATTGGGAGATCATTACATTTTTTGCTCACATGAACATTTTACAAGAACAGCTGAACTTCGACATACTTTTTGCCTTTGCCCAGCACTGCATTATCGGTGCATGGATGTAAGCATTGGGCCTGCGCGTCCAATGACATTCGTATCTGTTTTGAACTATTCTACAGCAGGTTCATGTCGTTTACGGAAATAATCGACAGAGAAATTAATGTTGTCAGTCCTAGACTTCCCAGACGTTCTACACACTTAGATGCAGTGTATTTATTTTTCTGACCAGTGACACAGTCTTGGTTGTGCCCAATTACAATTATGCTGTGCTTCAGAGGCACACCAGCTGGCACCTAATCTAGTAGTGGCGGTGCAGTACGTGTTTGCATTATCTCTGTTCCTTCGAAACTTCTGTTCGTAGCAAACATACCGATTTGTTGCATGTTTGCTACGAAAGGCAAGGGCGTCACCACCTTCAGAAAGTGGGGGGGGGGGACGGAGGCATTTTGAAGTCGATTCTTTCCATGCAACGCACATAGGCGTAATGTTAAAATATGAAAATGTTGGAGGGACGCCCCCCCCCCTCTCCTCGCCTCCGACACCCATGCTGATATATAATAATGTGACAGTTTGACTTGTATTATGCCTCAAGAGTGTCAAGGTATCGTTACGCGCCGGACGCGGACATTTGGTCGTCGAGCGACGCTAGCGCCACGCTGCAGATGCCGTGAAAACTAAACAGTTTAAATGGAGATATTTGTTAAAAATACCGACACAAAGAGTACTTGTTCACAATCCATCACATTACCAACAATTAGGATAAATCTGTATGTAACAAAAAATATATATATTATCCCGCGCACTGCAGGGGGGTTGATTTCCCCCCCCCCCCCCCCCCTCAGGTTTTTCAAAGATAGCGAAAAACGGCGGCGCGCAGCGCCGCCGGGTTTTCGCACACCTGTCAGGACATCGATTGCGCACACTTTGAAAAAAAAATAACCTCGGGTCATCTCAGGTCAGGTCACCAGACCAGGTCAGGTGACCCCACCTCCAAAAATGTTTACAGTTGTGCCAAAGCCGGAGTTTTTCACCGATCAGTTTGAAACTTACAGGATGTCATGAGAGCATAAGTAATTACAATTCGTTTAACTCGGAATTTTATATCGGTGACCTAAGGTCAGGTCAATTTCGTAACCTCCCCATAATAAGTCAATGGGGAAATATACAAATGCTAAGGATATGCATGATATTAGTCCAATTACTTCTGGATCATGTTATGATAGGATTATATTGATGATCCAAGTGTAAGTTTTGTTCAGTGACCCCTATTGGGTCATTTGAGGTCATGCGAGGTCACCATCACTTTTTTGTCAATAACTCCCGACATAATTAAGATAGAGGAGTGAAACAGACATCAATGTGTTTGTCTCGTCGAGACACGTCTTCCCATATGCAACATGCCCTACTTGGGTCACCATTTGACCTTGACCTGAGGTCAAACTTTGAGGTTGACTTAACAAGGTCACCATGTACATCATTCAAAGTGCCTTTACAAGATAAACACAATGGCGTAAACAGTTTTGAGTTATCTGTATTACATAAAAAGTTAATAGCGAAAAACGATTTAGCAAAAAAACGTACTTTTTTCTTTTTTGACCTCTGGAGCCTCAAATATTGACCTGAGATCAAATTTGAGGACACCTTAGCGATTGAAAATTGCACTGGCTGGCGTTTGCTTTTTTCGGTTTGTTTCTAACTAACATAGTTTCTGAGATATATGGGAATTTCTGGAGCGATGTCCTAAAACAGGAAAAACTGGAAAGTTTGACCTTTGATGACCTCTGGTGACCTCAATTTTGACCTGACCTAAAACAATACTGAATACTTTCGATAGAACATGTATCAAGCTATCAAATGCCGTTTTCCGATTCTCGCTACGTAGCGTAGTTTTCGAGATCTCAGGGGGGGGGGGCGGAAATCAACCCCCCTGCAGTTCGTGTTCGGCGCAAAGCCCCTGCCGTGCGCGGGTTATCGTATCATCCCTTATTTCAGGACCGTCACCAGACAAATTGACAATTGACGGACCAGACGGGCTTGTTGTCGCGCTGCCATTAATGAAGTTCTATCCCTTTATGGAAAATATCGTTCCTCTTTACAAAAAAAGAGCATGGTACCACGCGATACCACATTAAAATATCTTGCATTCCACATCACTTTTGACTAAATTTACTTAAATTTTGAACCGTAATTTTGCGTCGGAAATCAGACATCCAGTTTTGTGGAATCACTATATGTAGAATTTCAGTGAAATTTAGACCATTTTATGAAGAAGAAAAAATCGTTCTCCAGTTTAAGAAAACCATGACAGTGTATGATAAAGGATTGCATTGTCTATCGATAGGTATCAAGTTTGTAATAGTTTTCTTAAATTTATAACCGTCAAATAACGCTGCAAATTAGAGATGCAACTTTAACCCTCGCCCTACGGGAGCTTTTTTCACCTTCGCCCTACGGGGGAGGGCCTGACAGGTCCCCCCCCCCCCCCCACCCCTGTTAACTTCCCAACCAAGCAACTTAGAGCAATGCAGTAAGAACCAGCATGTTGCCTGTCATGAGAGGAATCTAACATAATGCGACTTTTAGGTTTCAGCTCAACGGGTGACCTTGCAGGTCAAGTGAATGACCTCGGATCGACCACGTCCAGAACAGCGATTTTGCTCTGTCAGAAAACCTCAAAATTAGAAATTGATGAATGTAAATAAAAAGGCATGTTCCTAGACCAGTTTTGTCTCAGGAATACAGAAAAGGTAATGATTTGTTCGTAGCTTGTCAAAAAAGGTCCAAAAAGTTAAAATGACGTCATGTGTTTCTTACACTTAGGGAGCCATCACTCAGTCAAAAGTAGATATTGCTTTGAAATTTGTTTTTTGCATTGTCCATACTCAGTTCTCTCACATATATTCCGTGTTTTCAAACATCTATGAAAATGTTGATTTTGTGGTGATTTAAAAGAACATTTTTTTTTTTAATTTAGGGGTTAAAACCTCAAAATTTCGCAAATCCGAGACTGCCATTTTAAAGAGAATACCATTGTGTATCTTTGGTGAATTGCGTTTGCAATTTGCTTCAAAACTCTCTTTTCTACGATTTTTCAAATAGTTATCGCTTTTCCACCAACATGACGTCATCAAAACATTATTATCTCCCAAAATTCATAACCAATTTCAATTTAATTTGTACAGCATACGTATAATTTGTGTGAACTTAGCTACTGAAAATGTCAGCAAGATGCACCAGGGCAACACAATGACTATCTCGGTGCATGTGTAAAAAGTTATTCAAGAAAAACCTCAGGGGGGGGGGGGGGGTTCAGTCAGCCCCCTCCCCTACCGTAGGGCGAGGGTTAAAACTGAAAACTGAAGAACACAATTTGAAATTGATAAATCTAAATAAAAAAGGCATGTTCATAGACCAGTTTTGCCTCAGAAATACAGTGCTGACCTGTATTTGTCTTCATGTGGTCATTAAAAGCCAAAAAAGTAATTCAAAAATATGACGTCATAAGTTACTTGAGGAGCCATAAGTCAGTCAAAATAAAAATATTGCTTTGAAATTGGACTTGGGTATGGTTCATGGGTATTCTCAGACATATATTCCATTTTTTAACCAAAATTCCAAAAAGAATCCGAGATAGACATTTTGTTGCCTTTGGCATATCTTTTGTTTTTGGATTGCATTTTGCTTTAAAAATGGCTTTTGTACGTTCTGTTCCAGTTTGGCTGATGTTTTCTTCAAACTCGTGTGTAGTGACGTCACTAAATTTGCTATATCTCCAAACATTTTCAACGAAATTACTTTATTTTTTCCGGAAGACGCAAAGTTGATGGAGGAGAAAGTACCCGAAGTTTCGCGTTAATAGTGCTGTTCGTTGGGTCTGTGCGACCAAATGTCCGCAACGATTCAAACGATGTCTATCTACCCTAGAGCCCACAACACGGCAAAAGATATTGATCCATTATGATATTTAAAAAGTCACAATGTATTCAAGAAGGCAGTATATGATGCATTAAAGGAAATAGTTTACCTTCGGGAAATTTCTCAGAACACGATTTTATTATATTTTTTTAGTGCAATGTTATTTTTTCTTTTCAAAAAGAGTCCTAAATCGCGCCAATTTAGGACAGAAGGTCGTAAATTGTTAATTGTATGGTGTGCGTTATTGGTCTGCGCATGCTCCATGCAGAGCTGGCTCTTTAGACGGTACGGCATATCATATATGCGCCGCATTCCTTCGTCAAAAAGTCAAATATCTTCGGCTTGAGAGTCTTTTCAGCCAGGAAAACTTGCAGATAGGGATTTATCGACACGGCCTACAAAACTGCTATTTCAGTTCAAAACCCCATGTTGAATATAAACTTTTTCCTTCAAGCCTACTGCAAGTTCCAAAAGTAGAAGATTCACATCATTTGTCACGTCGATTCCGGGCGATCTGCATGAACGGACTGTTCAGATGGATTTTCCGGCCATAATGATGCGATGAAGTTGGGTTTTCGCTCAGAAACGAAAGCGCGTTGAGACAGTATCACTCATGCATTATTCGGTCCAGGGATTCCGCATCGCATTGCATCCAGACCATTCCACCTACACGGGCTGCCACATCAGGGCCTGACTGGTCCCTGAATTTCCGACGTGGAATTTCCGACGTGGGCGACCGCATTCTCGAGCAGGGGAGAGCTAGTTGCTGGAAATCCGCCCGAGACTTATTGGGTAGCAAGAGGTCGAATGCCCAGGTGTTACCATCTACCTCGCATGACGACATGAACGCATTTTTTGTTAATGTCGGTCCGACCGTGGCGGCCGAGCTGGAGGCGCAAGGTCCACCTCCCTCTCTCCCCACTCGTTTGCCGAGAGTGGGAGCTTGTTACTTTTCACTGCATCCAATCAGTATGAGTGCCCTACACCGCATCGTCTTTAGTATGCGGAACTCCCCGGCTCGTGGTGCTGACGGCCTCTGCATCCGTATCCTGAAGCTCGCCTTCAATTCCATCGGCCACGTCCTTCTCTTCCTCATCAACTCCTGCATCACGACCAACGACGTGCCTACCTCCTGGAAACACTCCCTTGTGTATCCAATCCATAAATCCGGCAATCCTTCTGATCCTTCCAACTTCCGCCCAATTTCAATACTTCCGGTCATAGCCAGGGCGGTGCAACGCCAGCTCTACTATTACCTTTCATCCAACCATCTCCTTGCTCCTACCCAGCACGGTTTCCGCCCACGGCACTCTACGGAGACGGCGCTCACTTGTATCACTGACCACATGCTCTCGGCTGTCGACTCTGGTAAAATTGCTTTGCTTTGTTTGATTGACTTAAGCAAATGTTTTGACGTCATTCACCATGGAAAACTGTTAGTCAAACTTCAGGCTCTCGGCATAGACACTTTGTGGTTCCAAAATTACTTGCACGGTCACACTCAGAGTGTTAGCTTCCCTGGCTCTGATGGCAAGATTGTAACGTCCACTCCGCGTGATATAAATCAAGGGGTCTTTCAGGGCTCATCGCTCGGACCCATTCTCTTCAGCGCGTTTGCAAATGACTTGAGTCTGCATGCGGCTGATGCGATTGTGGTGCAATATGCCGATGATACTCAAGTCATGATTTCGGAACCAAAATCTTGTATGCCAGCGCTTATCGCCCGCATGGAGTCGGCTCTCGCTTCTCTTGGGGACTACTTTCATTGCAATGGGCTTAAAGTTAACGTAAGGAAGTTCGAACTCCTTACCATCGGATCACGACAAAATTTGCGCTCACTTCCTCAGTTTACTATCAAGTTCCGTGACACTTACCTGGTACCTCACTCAGAGGCACGCAACTTGGGTGTCATTTTTGATCAGCACCTCACCTGGGACGCTCATGTGTCAGCCCTCTGCCGTAAGTGCTGCGGTATCCTTGTCAGTCTATCCCATATCCGTCACTACCTCCCGTCACAAATACTTCCCGAAATCGTCACCGCCCTAGTGTTCTCTCACATTCGTTACTGTTTGGTCGTGTACGGAAACGGCTCTGCCAAAAACCTGCATCGCATTCAAAAACTCATCAACTTTGCAGCGCGAGTCGTTTCCGGAAAACGCAAGTTTGACCACATTTCGGAGGTGCGGGAAGCGCTGGGGTGGCTCGATGCTCCCGACCTCTTCCTTTATCAAACCCTCTGTCTTCTCCACAAAGTCCGCAGCACCGCTGAGCCGGAGAGTCTCGCCGGTCTATTTTCTCACAACTGTGAGAGACCGGCGCACTCTCGAACGACCCGACAGGACCACCACCTATCTCTTCCTCGGGTCAGGACAGAGGCCGGAAAGAGGCGCTTTGCCTACCGCGCTGCGCGCAATATGAACGGTCTGCCACGCGACTTCGAGTGCATGTCTGCTGGCAAGTTCATGAGAGAGCTGAAGCGTAGCCTGGAGCCAGGGCGCCATACCTGACGTGACATGCGAGGTGCACTGAGTTTTATGCGTGTGTGGAAGTGTGAAAGTGCATGCTGATGTGTTTTGTATTGTACCCTGTGTAGCCTACCAACATGACAAACAACTGTAAAAACCTCATTCGTGTGGATAGTTCATGTTTTAATACATACATACATGCATACATCACTCCATCTACACGGACTGCCACATCACTCCACCTTCACGGGCTGCCACATCACTCCACCTTCACGGGCTGCCACATCACTCCACCGACACAGGCTGTCACATCACTCCACCTACACGGGCTTCCACATCACTCCACCTACACGGGCTGCCACATCTCTCCACCTACACGGGCTTCCATATCTCTACACCTACACGGGCTGCCACATCACTCCACATACACGGGTTGCCACATCTCTCCACCTACACGGGTTGCCACATCACTCCACCTACACGGGATGCCACATCACTCCATATACACGGGTTGCCGCATCACTCCACATACACGGGCTGCCACATCACTCCACCTTCACGGGCTGCCACATCACTCCACCTACACGGGCTGCCGCATCACTCCATATACACGGGTTGCCGCATCACTCCACATACACGGGCTGCCACATCACTCCACCTTCACGGGCTGCCACATCACTCCACCTACACGGGCTTCCACATCACTCCACCTGTACGGGCTGCCACATCACTCCACCTACACGGGCTGCCACATCACTCCACCGACACAGGCTGTCACATCACTCCACCTACACGGGCTTCCATATCTCTCCACCTACACGGGCTGCCACATCTCTCCACCTACACGGGCTTCCACATCACTCCATCTACACGGGCTGCCACATCACTCCACATACAGGGCTGCCACATCACTCCACGTACACGGGCTGTCACATCATTCCACCTACACAAGCTGCCACACAGGGGCGCAACCACCTATACGGACAGAACGGAATGTCCGTACCGTTTTTGACGGGCGCAGAAGACCCCCCCCCCCCCCCCCCCGGACAATTTTTCTTCTTCTCGTAATTAGCACCGCCAACAGGACAGGCATCAGTGGCATACAGAGTATACGGTCATTCAGGGCATGACCTGGTCCTTTGGACCCGAGGCGCCCAAGCAAAGATGGCGCCCCTCCGATCAGTGACGGCGCCCCTCCGGCCTGTGACGGCGCCCCTCCGGCCAGTGACGGCGCCCCTCCGGTTAGTGACGGCGTCCCTGCGGCTAGTGACGGCGACCCCTCCGGCCATTGACGGCGCACCTCCGGCCAGTGACGGCGCCCCTCCGGCTAGTCACGGTGCCCCTCGGACCAGTGACGGCGCCCTTCCAGCCAGTGAAGACGACCCTCCGGCCAGTATACACTCCGGCCAGTGACGGCGCCCCTCCGACCAGTGACGGTGCCCCTCCGGCCAGTGACCGCGCCCCTCCGGCTAGTGACGGCGCCCCCTCCGGCCATTGACGGCGCACCTCCGGCCAGTGACGGCGCCCCTCCGGCTAGTCACGGTGCCCCTCCGACCAGTGACGGCGCCCCTCCAGCCAGTGAAGACAACCCTCCGGCCAGTATACACTCCGGCCAGTGACGGCGCCCCTCCGACCAGTGACGGTGCCCCTCCGGCCAGTGACCGCGCCCCTCCGGCTAGTGACGGCGCCCCATCCGATCAGTGACGGCGCCCCTCCGGCCAGTGAGGGCGCCCCTCCGGCTAGTGACGGCGCCCCTCCGACCAGTGACGGCACCCCTCCGACCAGTGAGGGCGCCCCTCCGGCTAGTGACGGCGCCCCTCCGACCAGTGACGGCACCCTTCCGACCAGTTTAGGCGCCCATCCGGCTAGTGACTGCCCCTCTCCGCCCGTGACGGCGCCCCTGGTCAGTGACGACGCCCCTCTGGCTAGTGGCGGGGGAGGGGGCGCCTCTTTTTCCGCACGGTGCGGAAGGAGAGGCGCCCCCCCCCCCCCCTGCAAAATTATTTCCAATATTGATGGCGCCCCTCAGGCCTCAAGGCAATGACCTGGTCCTTTGTGAATTTCTGCGTACGCCACTGACAGGCGCTCTTGGGAATAGGACAATTATCACTCCTAGAAGTAAATGTCGGCTTAGGAACAGCATAGGCGCCACTAGAAGCGAATGCCGCCCCATGGAGCAGAACAGGCGCCCTAACGAACAATAAGCAAATGCCGCCCGCACGGGGTAAAACAGGCGGCCTCTAAATTGGACAAATGCTCATTGTCCATAAGCAGCTAATGCCGCCACCCATTGGGAAGAACAGCCGCCCACTAAGTCGGACAATGGGCTTCCTTAGAAGCAAATGCCTCCCCCATGGAGGAGAAAAGGCGCCCTACCGGACAATAAGCAAATGCCGCCCCCATGGTCTCATACACTGGCGGATCCAGGAGGGGGGTACATCAGGGGTAAATGCCCCCCCCCCCCCCCCCCACAGGAATCTGGAGGGGCATTCAATACAAGTATCCCCCCGCCAATGTATAGTAAAATCGTAAAATTGTCTTTGCAGCAGTCAAAATCCAGCTATTCACAGTCAAAAACAGGAAAATTCCGCGCCGCTTCGCGGCATGACACAAGTTTCACAATTGCTTACACAAATTTGAAAAATGGGAAAATGAATTCCATTAAGTGTCTGTCAGAGGCTCTCTCCTTTGCAGTAATTGCTGGCCACAGGGCCCAATCCCTTCATAAAACATTAACTTTCAAGCGGGCTACATGTTTAGCTAGCCCATATGGGAACATCTGCCGAGTTCCGAAAAAGGCGATGCGAACGCAAGGACGCGGACATCGGCACCCGGAAGCTGCTCCAGCGGTGCCCAACTTGCTGGACAGAAGAGCTGATAGTGGAGACCAGGCGAGGACCATCTCCCCAAGCCAACTCCCACCAGGCTCCTCCAGATCCACAGGGACCATTTATGCGCGAAAAAGTCGTTCTGCCTCTTGCTGCTTTCAAACCATTACCAGTTGTTTGTTACAGTTCGGTGCATATGTATACAGTTATTATTATCATATGATTTATATGTACCTACTATTGGGCGCAGGCTGCCACCGGTCATCGTGATTTACTATCCGAGGCTAATGTAGGTATATGAAAAACTACCTTCATTTCAATATTTGTCATCATATCGAGATGTGCAACCAGGAAAAGGGGTTACCTGAGGCTTGGCTCCAATCACGGTCTGGTTCCAATATGAAAATTTCGTTTTACACGACCTAAAATAAAATTGTCACGTCGCTTCGCGGCGTCTCATCGGTGGACATCGTCATAACGAAGCCATCGTCATCGTCTTCGGTTCGTCGCAACGCTGAATTTAATTAATAACATTTGTACCTTATTATCCTATACAAGGCCCACCTCCTATATGTCTGGGTTTTATCAGGCAAACCCGTAGAAAAATCGCGCTGTTTGGCGGCGCTAAATAACAAGTACCTACTATAATATGAAAATCTACATTCAAAATGTAGCAAATGCTTCAATCCATGCAGACAAAAATGGGGCTATTTTTCCCATTTCAGCCGACCCTCCACTAAAAAATTATCTGCGACGCCTCTGCGAGTTGGTATGGGATAAACGTTAATATTACTTATATGTGTATATGTTACGGAATATCGCGTTTTTGTTCTTTTTTCCTCTCCGAAAAAGGTGAATTTCTTAAGCTCGAATACCAAAATAAGGCGACCGGCCCAAATCCGCGGAGGGGTAAACAATGGTGGTACTTTTTTGCCACAAAAAGATGCCCCCCCCCCCCCCCCACCCACCCACCCACCCACGGAGAGAGGCTGGATCCGCCAGTGGTCTCATATTGATTATGGGGATGGAGGCATTAGTTTTCAGTACTGCAGTAGATTACAGGTACATACATACATACACTACATCTATAAAAATTGACACATTTGTGATAATGCGAGTTTTTTGGCGATGGCGCCCCCCCCCCCCCCCCCTCTTGAGCGATGGCGCCCCCTTGAGCGATGGCGCCCCCAACGCCAATTTGTCCGTACCACTTTTTTGGACGTGGTTGCGCCCCTGCTGCCACATCACTTCACCTACATGGGCTACCACATCACTCCACCGACACAAGCTGCCACATCACTCCATCTACACGGACTGACACATCACTCCACCTACACGGGCTTCCACATCACTCCACCTACACAAGCTGCCACATCACTCCACATACACGGGCTGCCACATCACTCCACCTTCACGGGCTTCCACATCACTTCACCTACACGGGCTGCCACATCACTCCACATACACGGGCTGCCACATCACTCCATCTACACGGGCTGCCATATCTCTCCACATACACGGGCTTCCACATCACTCCACCTACACGGGCTGCCACATCACTCCACCTACACGGGCTTCCACATCACTCCATCTACACGGGCTGCCATATCTCTCCACCTACACGGGCTGCCGCATCACTCCACATACACGGGCTGTCACATCATTCCACCTACACGGGCTGCCACATCTCTCCACATACACGGGCTGCCACATCTCTCCACCTGCACGGGCTGCCACATCTCTCCACATACACGGGCTGCCACATCTCTCCACCTGCACGGGCTGCCACATCTCTCCACCTACACGGGCTTTCACATCACTCCACATACACGGGCTGCCACATCACTCCACCTGCACGGGCTGCCACATCACTCCATCTACACGGACTGCCGCATCACTCCATCTACACGGACTGCCGCGTGTACGGGCCAGGAATCGCAGAGTCGGAGATCGATCAGGCAGTGTTTCTCATGTTGTCGAGTGTTATGAATAAAGGCATAGTGTCTGACACGTGAGGAAGATAAGAGTATATTTCCACGACTAGTGTGTGCTTCCACAAAAATGTTTTGTGATAATTAAAGTATAAAACAATGTGCTGAAGAGCACTTTGGAAGTAGTTAATTTTTTCAAGCTATTCTGTGGCGTGAAATGCCTTCGAAAGAAGTGAGGATGTGCATTGTTCACTGATGGATCCAGCCTCTCTCCGTGGGGGACGGGGGCATCTTTGTGTGGCAAAAAGGTACCCCATTTTTCCGCAGATTTGGCCCGGTCACCTTATTTTGGTATTCGAGCTTTTCAAATTCACTTTTCAAATTTTAAAAAAAAAAATGATTTTGTGGCATTGTTTCCGAAAAAAAAGAAGTTTATTTTTATTTGAGGGCGGAGGTAAAAAACACAACATTTTTAACATCCGAGATAGCCATTGTGAATAGAATGTCATGCCCTTTCTTTTGACGTTCTGTATTCGCTATTTGCTGCGAAACTCTATTTTCTACGATTTGTCAACCTTTTATCGTTTTTCCACCAAAAATGGCATGACATGACATCATAAAAACGTCATCATCTCCCAAAATACTACATAAATTTCATTGAAATTTGGTGAGGAGACGTATAATTGATGCTGCATAACGTCCTGAAAGTTTCACGTTGATATTTATCACAGTTTTCAAGTTATTGAGACAATTCGGGAGGGGGGCAGATTCTGCCCCCCCCCCCCCCAACCCCCAACCCAGCGGGGCGCGGGTTTTAAGTGCCACGGGACTGTTTGTCGCTTGAATTGCATCAGGTGCGCAGCTTTTGTTTTTCATTGAAATAAAGGATACATAAAAACTTCAAATTCGATAACTCGAGAGAAAAAACTTCCGTTCTCATGAAGCTTTCTCCTAAGATAATTGTTTTTTCACGTTCAGTGCAGGGAACGCGCGGGGGGCATACTTGTATTGAATGCAACCGCCCCCCCCCCCCCCAGATTCCTGGGGGGGGGGGCATTTGCTCCTGATTGCCCCCCGCCCCCCTGGATCCGCCAGCGGCATTGTGCATTGTGTATCATAAATACATATCAAGGTAGATTGAGCGCGGAACTCTCATAAAGCGGCCTTGATGCGACTACAGTTGAGCAGCTGTATGGTATCTGAGCGTTGTGTGGTGTGCCTCAATATTAGCTCCGGCTTTACGTCATTCTTTATTGTTTTCTATTCCCTGCACGGTCCCAGCGTCAGGCTTCTTGTAAGGTCTGAGACAGGGCGTAAACCTGCTAATTAATTGTATATGTCACAAGCCGCATGTCATGTGTCAGTTATGATCGCCTACTCGTTAGTATGTATGCAATAATAGGCTGTGTCACAAGAACACTTTTTCGGCCATAATCTTTACCCGATATTAGCATTTTCCGAGGTAATGGAAGACAATGCACACATGAAGGTATCGAGAAATCCAAATGTATCCTGCACTATTTAAGTCTGAAGGTGTGAGTACAAATAGTTGATGGGATGTAGGTATCCAATCTTGTCATCCTTGTAACTATTTCGTTGTCGTTTAACTAAGTCCGTCACTCGTCAGTGTTTCGTTTCACTCATTTCTGCTTGCATTGACACACAAGATGAACAATGTACATACCTACATGTGGCAATTCATTTATGTTGATTGTGACATTGTCGAAACAACATATGTTTTGGCGCAAAAATGCACATACCTAAGTGATCAGCGGTGTTTCTTGATGAGGTAGATTTGTCATCAGCACTGCGCTACATGCCGTGTCCATTCCCCTGCAATGTGAATGACTGTATCGGGCTGACAACTTTGTTGGTGACGTGTCGCTCGGTGGTGTCAATGTCCCATGAATCATTCATGATAGTCATGCAATTTAATTATAAAAAGGCCACTCAATATGTATCAGTTCCGGTGACTTTGTGCTTCCTTTCAGGGAAGTTCTTCGAAATCTGGATGCATTCCAAACTATTTCTGTTTCAACCTTAGAATTTTCACCGGCCGCCAAACATTAACATTTTAGTTACTTTTGTGATGAGGTGGGTCGGAGGTGTCCGAAAAATATAAATGTATTCATTTTTAGTGAATCGCATTAACGTGGCCTAATTAATGGAAATCAATAGCTTTTATAAAGGGGTTTTAAACTGAGATAGCAGTTTTGAAGGCCATGTCGAGAAATCGGTTACGGCATACTCCGTCAGGGGCGGACCCGGGGGGGGGGCAACGGGGCTGGCAGCTACCCCCCCCCCCCCGTATACACATACACACACACACACACACACACACACACACACACACACACACACACACACACACACACACACACACACACACACACACACACACACACACACACACACAAGCCTTCTTACTTTTCTTAATGGAAGGCGCCCCAACTGGTAAGCAGTAGCCGCCCACATAAATGTTCAGAGGCACTGAAGGCACTGTGGAAAATATCGTTTAATGGACCGAAGGACAAGGTGCGCCGACAGAACCCGGAAGTGCACCCCGAATCTGAGAAGGGCGCCCTCAAACCCATAGAGAGTGCCCCTAACCCATTGAGGGCGCCTCCAATTCCGGAGAGGGCGCCCCGATGTCCGAAAAGCATCCCGAACTTCGGAACGTCGGAAGGGCGCCCTCGAAACTCGGAAGTGCGCCCTCAAACGCGATGATGAGGTGCACCCCGAATCTCAGAAGGGCGCCCCCAAACAGATGGAGGGCGCCCCAAACCCATGGAGGGCGCCCCCAAATCATAGCAGTCAAAATGGTTTTGGTGTGTTACAATAATGAGTTATTTTGGCGCGACATTGCAATTTTTTCCACGACAACCTTGCCGCCCCTCATGACCATGGCGCCCCCGTCAGGTGCCGAAAAATGCGCCCCTCGGGCCTGTTGCCCCCATCCTCCCAATGAAAATCCTGGATCCGCCCATGTACTCCGTTTGGCTGTAAGGACTCTCATGCCGTATATGTTCTATGTTTTATGCTGGCACATGGCACATTGCCTGTGGCTGGGGGCATTCAGCAGGCGAGTGAGATCAATAGAACGCTGCAGTGGTATATGGTAAAGCAAACATAGATAAGAGACCTATCACGCTCCAATATTTTATTCGTGTTCGACATTTGATAACACCACTACCGTGTCATGTTCCAGTCCATGGTGACAAATTAGGTCGCTATTTTAAATTAAAGGATTTGTGTTGTTTTGTTTGGTTAAGGTGAAAAAGATCACTTAAGTTTGTAATGCCATAAACTTTCAAATCGGGCAAAAGCCTTGCGGCAAAATACAGCGTTGGTGTGGCAGTGGCTCAACCCAAGATTCCGCTCAACCAATTTAGTAGGAAATTCCGCCCGTGTTTGCATTATTTGATCGTCGATGAGTGCCGCGCAATGGCAGACCCAGAACGGCCATGAGTTAGTATTTTGTAAATACATTTAGTCCGAATGTTTTGATGGGATGGATTTCCGAGATTATACCCATGCGCTAAGCTAAGGTTGTTGCACGGGCCCTGACCCCACCATCCGATCACGCAATTCCAGTCACCGGCAGAATTTAGAGGCGAAAGTTGAACGTTCCCGAACGACTGAGGACGGTCCGCCCGGCTCGCTGGCTTCATCTGACCTTGAACGTCATCCTCGCCGGGAGAAAATTGCGAACACCGAAGCGGATCGAACCCTCCTTGCCAGGGCGCGTTAGATCGTAATCCCAGCACTCCCCCGACTGAGCTACACGGGCGGAGAACATTTCGGGTCCAAATTCCAGAGAGCTTGACAACATTCCCAAACTCAGCCGATTTCGCTCCTTGTTCGTTAGGAGCTTATTTAGAACAGTTTATTCTTAGTGAAAGCTGCTTAGTTTTTCCTTAAAATCTGTAAATGAGACAATGTCGGGTCAATTTCAGTCGTTTTGGGGTCATAGTTCCGATACCCCTAGGCCTATTCTTAGTTTCTCGAAGTGAGGGAAGCAAAAACGTCTTTTAGCGTTGCAAGTGCCAAGGTTGAAAAGTTCGGTAATGATACCTTTTCAGGGCACTAATTTTCTTGCAGCAATCATTACTTCACAACTCGAGTGGCACTCAAACGTAGGCAGGCGCACTGTAGGCAGCGAACTTCACACTTCCGAATTATGTTCTCACTAAAGGGAACTTGTACAGTTCAAACCGTGTCCACCGCATCATAGATGTAGATTTAGAAGGAAGCAGCACACACTTCTGACAGTCAACGCGCCTCTGCAGAATAGACAATCAGTCATAGCCCCCGGATAAGATACATCTCCAAAATAGACAATAAAACCTGGCAGCTGAGTGAGTCGGCTCTTCCTATTGCGCGTGGGTGGCACGTGGTCCGTTTTGCAGCCCTGTCATTGGTGGAGAAATGCATGACGTCAGGAATGTCGTGTCAGGACGCGCCAGGCGGCGGGCTGCGCGGGTGGCCAGGCCAGGGCAGGTCGGCGTCGCCAGCTCGGCACCGGGCCGGGCCCAAACCGGCGCCGCTACTGGCCGGGTCAGCGGCTCGCCGGGCGGCTCTGCAGTTAGGACGAGCGCCACGCGTTCCCCGGCGCCGGAGGTGCTGCTCGGAGCAGAGCGGAGACAGCCGGCGGGCGCCGCGCACGGTTCCACCGGACACCGAGTGCCGCACGGCAGCGGAGGACGTGAACGGCAGATCTACAGGAAGCGCAGCATGCACAGGTAACATAGAGGGGTGAGCGATCAGGTAACATAGCGGCGTGAGCGATCAGGTAACAAAGAGGCGTGAGCGATCAGGTAACATAGCGGCGTGAGCGATCAGGTAACATAGAGGCGTGAGCGATCAGGTAACATAGCGGCGTGAGCGATCAGGTAACATAGAGGCGTGAGCGATCAGGTAACATAGCGGCGTGAGCGATCAGGTAACATAGAGGCGTGAGCGATCAGGTAACATAGCGGCGTGAGCGATCAGGTAACATAGCGGCGTGAGCGATCAGGTAACATAGCGGCGTGAGCGATCAGGTAACAGAGGCGTGAGCGATCAGGTAGCATAGAGGCGTTAGCGATCAGGTAACATAGCGGCGTGAGCGATCAGGTAACATAGCGGCGTGAGCGATCAGGTAACAGAGGCGTGAGCGATCAGGTAGCATAGAGGCGTTAGCGATCAGGTAGCATAGCGGCGTGAGCGATCAGGTAACATAGAGGCGTGAGCGATCAGGTAACATAGCGGCGTGAGCGATCAGGTAGCATAGCGGCGTGAGCGATCAGGTAACATAGAGGCGTGAGCGATCAGGTAACATAGAGGCGTGAGCGATCAGGTAACATAGCGGCGTGAGCGATCAGGTAACATAGAGGCGTGAGCGATCAGGTAACATAGAGGCGTGAGCGATCAGGTAACATAGCGGCGTTAGCGATCAGGTAACATAGGGGCGTGAGCGATCAGGTAACATAGAGGCGTGAGCGATCATGGCAGTGTTTCGCGGGTGCCGGGCCCCAGGCCCCAATCGCACCGCGGGTGCTGAGGGTTCTCTCGCACCGCGGGTGTCACGGACTCTGTTGTACCGCACCGCGGGTGTCGGCGACCCTGTTGTACCGCGGGTGTCGGGGACCCTGTCGCACCGCGGGTTCTGGGGGTTCTCTCGCACCGCGGGTGTCGGGGACCCTGTTGTACCGCGGGTGTCGGGGACCCTGTCGCACCGCGGATGTCGGGGACCCTGTCGCACCGCGGGTGTCGGGGACCCTGTTGTACCGCGGGTGTCGGGGACCCTGTTGTACCGCGGGTGTCGGGGACCCTGTTGTACCGCGGGTGTCGGGGACCCTGTTGTACCGCGGGTGTCGGGGACCCTGTTGTACCGCGGGTGTCGGGGACTCTGTTGTACCGCGGGTTTCGGGGACCCTGTCGCACCGCGGGTGTCGGGAACCCTGTTGTACCGCGGGTGTCGGGGACCCTGTTGTACCGCGGGTGTCGGGGACCCTGTTGTACCGCGGGTGTCAGGGACCCTGTTGTACCGCGGGTGTCGGGGACCCTGTCGCACCGCGGGTGCTGGGGGTTCTCTCGCACCGCGGGTGTCGGGGACCCTGTCGCACCGCGGGTGTCGGGGACCCTGTTGTACCGCGGGTGTCGGGGACCCTGTTGTACCGCGGGTGTCGGGGACCCTGTTGTACCGCGGGTGTCGGGGACCCTGGTATACCGCCGGTAACGGGATAACGCTTCACCCGACACATATGTGGTGCTGAAGACTTGTTCTGGGCGATATAGCCAATGCCGATGTAAATATGTTCATGTCCATGCGTGCAGTGTATTGTTACGTTTCTGAATCCATGTTGTAGCATTTTAAACGGAATTTTGTTATTTTATTCACCTTTAATTCTCTTATCTTAATGCAAATTTATACGTAAATGAATCAAGCTAAGACAAAAGCATCCGCCTTCAAAGCATTTCCTTCGATCTGTCCGATTGTCCTGTGTACTCAACCTATTGCCAAAGGCCGAATTAGTCATGCATTTCACTAATCTATGGCTAATTCTACTTTAATTAAATGCGGCTAATTTACCTCGATTGGCTATGTTTTGAATCCTAAATAAATCGTAATATGGATAATTCGCGCTACAGAACAGCCAATAAAAAGCATGCTCATGAGCTGGGAATGGTATCTTGAGATCGGCTGCGATAACACCACAGCGAGCAGAGATGAGACAAGGTACACAAGGAGACGAGACAAGGTACACAAGGAGATGAGACAAGGTACGTTTGGTTGTGGCACTGAGGGACCTACCGGGGCAGCCTCTGTGACACAAAGAATCAATAGGTTTCGAGAATATATATATATATATATATATATATATATATATATATATATATATATATATATATATACCTTAGGAGTGTAGGTGTTGTCTGGTAATGGTAAGACTGCCATTTCACTGACAGGTCTTTCGAGGCGGTGCCTAGACGACATGCATAACTGGCATAACCTTATTACAATAAACACCATGTCAGCACAGCTATTCAAAATCGTTATGTTTTTATAGACTATCCGATTCGCGGGTTTGTCAAATATTTGTAAAAAACGGCATCAAAAGAAAAGGTGAAAGTAACGGGCCAAGCATAAGGCTTTTGAAGTAATGGCTCATTATGTGTGGCGGAAGAATGTTCGATTGAGGCTTCCAAGTTTCAAGCGTTCTTGAAAACGTTACCCTCCTCCTGGATATGTGCTATGTGTCACGGTCTTCGGGTGCTCGATTTCACGGTCTTCTTGCAGTGATCAGCACCGATCGGAAGTTCAGACTGAGCGTGGGAGAGAAGAGCGAGAGCGTGGGAATGGTGGACCGCGCTGTCAACGTTACCCGCCATTCCTCTCGTCATGACCTGAAACGGCAAACTGCGCTGATGACAGGCACACTGATGACAGACACAGTGATGATGACAGTCGGTTCGCATTGCATTATGACGTGCCAAAAACGAAGCATGAGAGCGCAACAGCATTGAACAGTTCATGCCTGGAAAAGAGAGAGAGAGAGAGAGAGAGAGAGAGAGAGAGAGAGAGAGAGAGAGAGAGAGAGAGAGAGAGAGAGAGAGAGAGAGAGAGAGAGAAAGAGCGAGAGCGAGAGCGAGTGCGGGAGAGATAGACGAATGGCTACAGTGTGTCTCTGTTCTGAGTGTGTCTGAAACTGTACTCACTTTCCTGGCTTCCCTTTGCAGCTCTGGCATGACCTACGAACGCGTCGTGGCCGTACTATCCTTGCCACCAGAGCGGCTCTGCTATTACTAGTTTTTCCCGACCGGTCATCGAAAGTTGGACGAAAGCTCGTATTGTGCTCATTGTGCCAAGATAACTTTGTACTGTGGTGGTAAAGTGTCACATTGTAGAATCCCCCAGTGCAGAAATGGTTTATAAATAGCATGTAACGTAAATCGGTACTTCTTATAAATCTACAGATGTGCAGACATGTAAGCATTCGTACTATGTGAAACATATATGACAACAACAATGTGCATTGTGATTCAGCAACAGCAGGATGTTGCTTAGAAGCACCCAGACACATCAACCCTGTTCGCCTCTTATGAAGCCGTTTGTGGTTCTCCTTGCCGTATTACGGACGATCACGGATCAGAAATTCTGGAGCCTTAACTTCATCAATCTGTCATTGTCATTGAAGGTTAATTAATTGTACCATGCAGTAAGCTGCCCTTTGCGCTAATGTGAATGTATCATTTGTCTTTTCCCCGATGGTGACTTGAGATCGATGGTGACTCTGAGATCGATAATGACTGAGCATCTTTGCAAGAGATGAAAATATGTCCGTAGTCACTGGTCGTATATTTCATGTTAGAAATAAAAATTTAACGGAATGGTTCACCTTGACGGATTTCTCGCAATTTGACGGTAATTAGTATCTTGAGCTGAAAAAGTATGACTATAACGTTAGTTTAAACAATCAACGGACTTGACTTACTACAGCTATGGGGTCTCAGCCCTTGGCGTCCCGTTAACGGTCGTTCAGTCCAATGCAGATGAGCAGTTTAAGTAAAGTGAGCAATACAGCGTCAACATAATCGCGTTATGATGTGATACAGGCACGTAGCCAGGGGGCGGCGGGTGCAGCCGCTCGCGTTATGATGTGATACAGGCACGTAGCCAGGGGGCGGCGGGTGCGGCCGCTCGCGTTATGATGTGATACAGGCACGTAGCCAGGGGGCGGCGGGTGCAGCCGCTCGCGTTATGATGTGATACAGGCACGTAGCCAGGGGGCGGCGGGTGCAGCCGCTCGCGTTATGATGTGATACAGGCACGTAGCCAGGGGGCGGCGGGTGCAGCCGCTCGCGTTATGATGTGATACAGGCACGTAGCCAGGGGGCGGCGGGTGCAGCCGCTCGCGTTATGATGTGATACAGGCACGTAGCCAGGGGGCGGCGGGTGCAGCCGCTCGCGTTATGATGTGATACAGGCACGTAGCCAGGGGGCGGCGGGTGCAGCCGCTCGCGTTATGATGTGATACAGGCACGTAGCCAGGGGGCGGCGGGTGCAGCCGCTCGCGTTATGATGTGATACAGGCACGTAGCCAGGGGGCGGCGGGTGCAGCCGCTCGCGTTATGATGTGATACAGGCACGTAGCCAGGGGGCGGCGGGTGCAGCCGCTCGCGTTATGATGTGATACAGACACGTAGCCAGGGGGCGGCGGGTGCAGCCGCTCGCGTTATGATGTGATACAGGCACGTAGCCAGGGGGCGGCGGGTGCAGCCGCTCTCCCCCCCCCCCCCCCCCCCCCCCCCCCTCTGGAGGCCAGGAGGCGCCGAAAAGGACCGACGAGACCGCGCGAAGCGCGGTATAATGGGCTCTTTACCACGCGAAGCGTGGTCTTTAGAGAGTTTAGAGCACTTCAGAGGCCCTTTAGAGCCACCAGGGCTCCTCTGAAAGACCAGAGGGCCCCTTGGACGTTCAAAAGAGCCCTGTACATGTCAAAGGGGCTCCTGGCCAGACCGAAAGGGCCCCTGAATGGGTCAGAGGGCCCCCTGAACACGACGAATGGGCCCCAAGCCAGCGCAGAGGGGCCCCTGTGCATGTCAAAGGGGCCCCTGACAAGACTGAAAGGGCCCCTAGGTGGGGCAGAAGGGCCCCTGAACATGCCGAATGGGCCCCTAGTCAGCGCTGAGGGGCCTCAGGACAGATCGGAGGGCCCCTTGAGCATGTCGGCAGGGCGACAAAGCAGCCAGCGCAGTCCAACCAGAAGAGTCGCTGGGCAGATCGGAGGGCTCCTGACAAGTCAGAGGGGCCCCTGGCTAGACCGAAAGGGTCCCTGAGCCGGTCAGAAGAGCCCTTGAACATGCCGGATGAGTTCCTATCCAGACTGGAGGGACCCCTAAGCAGGTCGGAGGGGCCCCTGAACATGTCGGCAGGGCGACAAAGCAGCCAGTGCAGTCCCTGACCAGGTCGGAAGGACCTCTGAACAGGCCGAATGGGACCCTTGACACACAAGAGGGGCTTCTTGGAAGGTCAGAGGAGTCCCTGGTCAGACCGGAAGGGCCAACAGCACGTAGATATCCCAGATGAAGATTAAATACAAAGAGGACTTAATCCACAAGGAAAATATTAAAAGCGGAGTTTTCGGGTATATTGTAACACCCTTCATCAGGGTGTTACAATATACTCGAAAGCTCCGATTTTCATTGTTCTTGTAGGGTAAGCCCTCTTTGTATTATATATATATATATATATATATATATATATATATATATCTTCGCGGATCCCAGATGAGTCCCTGAACAGGCCGGAAGGGCGTTGAAAAGGTCGGAGGGGCCATAGACGATCTGAAGGAAACCTGGACCTTTCAACAGTAAGAATGCAGTTTCCAGGCAATACAACTTCAAAAATCGCGCCGCATATGCGGGTTAGAAAACAAATGGAACCGTTTCTCGGCGCATTTATGTGTTATGTTGCTACTTCCCTATATAATTGGGCAAAATAGTTCACTTTAGCACCTTTTTTACCGCACTTTTAAACGCACAATATAGCATTTTTAGAGGTCCGCACCATACGCAATGCGACGCATTGATGAGAAAGCATATCCAGGGCATAAGACTACAAAAATTCGCGTCGCTCCGCGGCGCAATTTGTTTAAGAGTTCCAGGTCTTGAGCTTAAAAAATATTCCAAGTTGGTATAGCTGATTCCAAATTGGTGACGCTGGTTCCAAAGTTGATATGGCAGTTTGCTAACTCCAGCTCCTAAAAGTTGGTATGGTCCATGCAATACCTGTTATACTGCATTTTCCATCCTTGTAACGTGCCTTTTAATCCGTTTTTTTTGGGGGGGGGGGGCCTTTCAACGCTTGGGAAGGGCCCTTGCAACGCTCGGGAAGGGCCCCTTTCGAGGCGCCCCCCCCCCCCTGGACGAAATCCTGGCTACGTGCCTGATGTGATATAATATATAGTCATAGTCATAGTCATAGTCAGGTTTATTAAGGGACTCCATAAAACATGGCTTTTCTGCCCTCACGTCATGAACATGAGAATAAAAATAAAATGGGTACACAATGCATAAATCTATCTAAAATGGTGTTAATTGTTCCCAGGTCTGCAGACGCTAATCACAGGCGACCCTTGCGCGCATTCCACACACTCACGGCTCTAAACGGAAATGTGCGTTTGCCACGCTCTGTCCGCACTCTTGGGAGTTCCAGATGACCTCCACGAGTTCCACGAGTGGCCCTAACCGACACATCGGACCGACTCCGTACGAGATCGGCAAGCGCCGGCGGCGCGCCGGGCGACATCAGTCTGCGCAACATGGCCGCATCACGCTCCTCCAACATGCCGTCAAGCCGATCCCACCCTAACGATTCCAGGGCAGGAGTGATATGCTCACGCCGGGACAGTCCAGTGACGATGCGTGCTCCAAAATTTATAACCTTCTGCACCCGATGACGCAGTGTGGCAGAACAACCGCCCCATACAGTCAGACAATAATGCAAATGGGGGAACACGAGTGCCTGAATCAGTAGTTTCTTAGTTTCGAAAGGTATTCTGCGTCTCAATTTAGATAAACCGACGAGAACATAGAAACAGCGACGGGTGACCTGAGACACTTGTTTTTCCCATGACAACGACGAGTCAACGTATACACCGAGAATTTTTGCGTGTGGAGATGGATTTATCTCTGCGTCACCAAATTTTATTGTCAAGGATTTGCATCTTTTCTGCTTCGGTTTGACAAACAGCAGCTCTGTTTTACTAGGATTAAGTTTAAGTCGATTTTGAGTGAACCAGAGAAGAGCAACGTCGAGTGTGCTTTCCATACGCTCCTTTAGTGATGCCAAGTTCTCAACCAGGTCGGAATCTAAGAACTGTACGTCATCAGCGTACATCACCTGCTTGCCAAATGGTAAATGTGCTGCAAGATCGTTAGTAAACATCAAAAACAATTTTGGTCCTAGTAATGATCCCTGAATTACCCCCATGCGTCACTGGTAATGGCCCGGCGCCGCTGCCCTGGATGCTCTGACACCTATTTCTCAGCCAGTCCTCGAACCAATGCCTGTCCACGCCATACCATCCTAATTTATCTAACAAACGTGTATGCTCAACGCTATCAAAGGCGCGGGATGTGTCAGCCGCTAGAAGAGTGGATACATGACCATTTTCCATTTTAGATGAAAGAAAATTAAGTGTATCAATCATCGCAGTTTCAGTCGAATGATTACCTCGAAATCCGTGTTGGTTGTCACACAATACATGGTTTTGGTCAATGTAGGATGAAAGTTGAACAGAAACACATTTTTCACAAAGTTTTCCAGGCACACTGGTAATAGAAATTGGCCTAAAAGAAATTGGCCATATGGCAGCCGTCAACCATGGCCGTCAACCAACCATGCTGTTAACCAACCATGGTCAACCTGACACCAGGCCCGACATCACCAGGCCCGACTCAGGCCCGACACCAGGCCCGACACCAGGCCCGACACCAGGCCCGACATCCACACGTTAAGGCAGTGATTCTTAAATTGAGGGTATTTACCCCGTTTGGGGTAATAGAGCTTTTGGGCGGAGATAATGACGATTGAGCGATAAATTATAGCTGATGCGCTTGATGATGGCGCACAATGCACACATGACACACAGACACATCTGTTCCATGTTATGTTTCATGGTCACCAGATTATCGCTAAGAGTATAAAAACCAATGAATGTTAAATGAGGCTCAGTTTTGTGTTACTGTTTAATGTTTTGTTATTCGCTGGGAGCCACTGCTTTAGGTCAACAACAACAGCACAAATGTCTACTTGTATTCCTGTCCCTAGATCAGGGCGTATTTTAACATAGTAACTGGGGTGGCAATTGCCACCCCAGTCATGAAGAATACCACCCCAGTGACGGCACTTCGCCACCCCAGTTAAAAAGATGCTGACACGCCCCTCTCGGCGATAAAGTAGCCCCCGAGAGATGAGGCCGCAAGAACGCCAATCCAAATTAAAATGCCATCCATTTCAGCAGGGGCGCAACCACCTAGCTGGGCCGCAATACGGACAGTACGGAATGTCCGTACCGTTTTCAACGGGCGCCCCCCCCCCCCCCGGACCATTTTTGTTTTGCAATTAGCACCGCCAACAGGACAGGCACCAGTGGTGTGCAGAGTATATGGTCATTCAGGGCATGACCTGGTCCTTTGGACCCGAGGCGCTCATGCAAAGCTGGCGCCTTTCCGATCAGTGACGGCGCCCCTCCGGCCCGTGACGGCTCCCCTCCGGCCCATGACGGCGCCCCTCCGGCCAGTGAAGGCACCCCTCCGACCAGTGACAGCGCCCCTCCGACCAGTGACGGCGCCCCTCCGACCAGTGACGGCGCCCCCTCCGGTCAGTGACGGCGCCCCTCCGGCCAGTGACGGCGCCCCTCCGGCTAGTGACGGCGGCCCTGTGGCCAGTGAAGGCGCCCCTCTGGCCAGCGACGGCGCCCCTCCGACCAGTGACGGCGCCCCTCCGGCCAGTGACGGCGCCCCTCCGGCCAGTGACGGCGCCCCTCCGGCCAGTGACGGCGCCCCTCCGGCTAGTGACGTTGCCCCCTCCGGTCAGTGAAGGCGCCCTTCCCGCCAGTGACGGCGCCTCTCCAGCCAGTAACGGCGCCCCTCCGGCCAGTGACGGCACCCCTCTGGCTAGTGACGGCGCCCCTCCGACCAGTGACGGCGTCCCTCCGACCAGTGACGGCGCCCCTCCGGCCAGTGACCACGCCTTCCGGCGAGTGACGGCGCCCCTCCGGCGAGTGACGGCGCCCCTCCGGCGAGTGACGGCGCCCCTCCGGGCTCCGACCAGTGACGGCGACCCTCCGGACAGTGACGGCGCCTCTCCCGCCAGTGACCGATCCCCCTCCAATGAGTGACAGCGGCCCTCCGACTAGTGACTGCCCCTCTCCGGACCGTGACGGCGCCCCTCGGGCCAGTGACGGCGCCCCTCCAGATAGTGACGGCGCCCCTCTGGCTAGTGACGGCGCCCCTCTGGCTAATGACGGCGCCCCTCCGGCTAGTGACGGCGCCCTTCCGACCAGTGACGGCGCCCCTCCGGCCAGTGACGGCGCCCCTCCGACTAGTGACCGCCCGTCTCCGCCCGTGACGCGCCCCTGGCCAGTGGCGGCGCCCCTCCGGCTAGTAACGGGGGTGGGGGCTCCTCTCCTTCCGCACGGTGCGGAAGGAGAGGCGCCATCCCCCTCCCCTGCAACATTTTCGCAAATAATGATGGCGCCCCTGTCGATCGGGTGGCGCCCCTCAGGCCTCAAGGCAATGACCTGGTCCTTTGTGAATTTCTGCGCCTGCCACTGACAGGCACTCTTGGGAATATGACAATTAGCACTCCTAGAAGTAACTGGCGACTTAGGAACAGGATAGGCGCCACTAGAAGCAAATGCCGCCCCCATGGAGCAGAGCAGGCGCCCTAACGAATATTAAGCAAATGCCGCCCGCACGGGGTAAAACAGGCGACCTCTAAATTGGGCAAATGCCCATTGCCCATTAGCAAATGCCGCCCCCATGGAAGTAAATGCCGCCCCCATACTGAGGGTCCTGGTCCCATCCAGCTAATCAAAAGTTGAGATTTTTAAAGGGGCCTCACAAAATAAAGTGACCGAGATCCGTAGAGTTTTTCATATCCAGGGGATTTTTTCGACTTCTTTCCCAGGGGTCCACCATGACTGGCTTGCTCCCCCCCCCCCATTCTGAAGGTCTGGTTACGCCCCTGGTGATTGTAAATGATCGTAAACATCGAAACAGAAATAAATAGCTTTAGTTTGTTACATAACTCAGAAGTGTCTTAAAGATATCCTGAGATCCATTTTTTGTTCGTCGTCAGTTTTGTGAAAGTTCAATCACAGGTGGTGTTACTGGTGTTGTGTGGCGCTTGTTTACATTATGCTTTGATTTGCTTGCGTTATTTCTGCCGTGTTTTGCCGCGCCGCGCCATTATTGCATTTGTTTACATTCATACTTGTATTTTGCTACATGACGCTGTTTCATTGGCCCTGATCGATCTGTTGTCAGCACGTTTGTCAGCACGGCCTGAGCATGGCCTACCTTTGTGGTCACTTCATTCTGTTTACATGACGTAAGCAGAATTCTGGGTCGTGATTGGTAGGCAGGCAGAATACTGGACCGTGATTGGTGCTGACAAACGTGCTGACAAACGTGCTGACACACATCGATCAGGGCCATTGCCACTCTCAACGTTCTGCTAAATTAATAACACATGCTGTTCGTTCTTTATTTACTTCTTTGCGACTAAAGGCCAGACTACTGGCGGATCCAGGAGTGGGGGGCATCAGGGGCAAATTCCCCCCTCCACCCCACAGGAATATGGGGGGGGCATTCAATACAAGTATGCCCCCCCCCCCACCGCGCGTTCCCAATGTATCGTAAAATCGTAAAAATTGTCTTTGCAGCAGTCAAAATCCAGCTATCCAGTAAAAAAACGGAAAATTTCGCGCTGCTTCGCGGCATGACACAAATTTCGCAATTGCTTATACAAATTTGGAAAATGGGAAAATGAATTCCATTAAGTGTCTGGCAGAGGCTCTTCTTGGCGGTAATTGCTGGCACTGGCGGATCCAGGGGGGCATCAGGGGTAAATGCCCCCCCCCCCCACACACACACACACACACATACAGGAATCTGGGAAGGGTATTCGATATAAGCATGGATACGCCATTTACGCGATATAGCGATTCATACGCGATTTAGCGACCACAGAGGAGTACTAGCTGTCGTTTTGTAGTACGGGAAACGGCCTACCATGTGGACGTTCCTACATATATGGGCACAAATTACCAGGCATGATGTCCATCGGTGGAACCAACATGTCATGAGTACTTGTGAGAGCTTCCTGAATGAATTTAAACTTAATTTGGTTCATCCACAATCACCGGAAGGCGAGAAACAATGCGACGGGGCGGCCGTCTCAGCGTTGCGGCCTACCACGTGCACGGGGCGGGCGGTATACTAGCTGTCCCTTTTTGTAGTACGGGAAACGGCGAACGTGAGAAACAACGATTTTAGGATAAAACTTCATGATGAAAACGGAAGTTTTTTTTCTCGAGTGATTGAATTTGAAGTTTGTATGTAGGTATCCCTTTCTTTCAATGATAGACAAAACAGCGCACCTGATGCAATTCAAGCAGCTCCTGTGACACTTAACTCGCGCCCAGCTGGGGAGGGGGCAGAATATGCCTCCCCTCCCGGATTTGCTCAATAACTTGAAAACTATGATAGATATTGGTGATGTCATTTTTCAAAAATGTCCTGACCGATTCCAAACCGATACCGAATGGAAGGCATTTCGGTTGACCGAATACCGACCGATTTTGGTTGAAGCCAAAAATGTCCAAAATTTGACCGATTTTCAAATTGTATACTTATTTATGCAGATAACACACTGTACAAATTGCTTTGTTTAACCCTCGCCCTACTTTGTTTAACTTTACTTGCTTTGTTTAACCTCTAAAACTACCCCTTGAGGTTTTTCTTGCATAACTTTTTACACATACATCTTGCTGAAATTTGCAGAAGCTGAGTTTACAGCAATTATACGTATGCTGTACAAAGTTTCGTTGAAATTGGTTGAGAAATTGGGGAAATAATTATGTTTTGATGACGTCATGTTGTTGGAAAAACGATAAATGTTTGAAAAATCGTAGAAAACATAGTTTTTAAGCAAATTGCAAACGCAATTCAGAAAAGATATAAAATGTCATTTTCTTTAAAATAGCAATATCGGATTTTTTTTAAATTGTGGGTTTTTGACCCCCAAAATGAACAAAAACTGAGTGTTTTTTTTTAAATATCACCACAAAATCCAAATTTTCAAAGATATTAAAAAAACACGGAATATATGTGAGAAAACTGAGTATGGATAATACTCAAACCAAATTTCAAAGCAATATCTCTATTGTTGACTGAGTGATGGCTCCCTAAGTGTAAGAAACTCATGACGTCATGTTTTTAAATAATTTGTTTTTACTTTTTTGACCAGATACGAATAAATAATTACCTTTACTGTATTTCTGAGGCAAAACTGATCTAGGAACATGCCTTTTTGTTAACATTTATCAATTTCTAATTTGTAGGTTTTCTGACAGAGCAAAATCGCTGTTCTGGACGTGATCGATCGAGGTCATTCACTTGACCTGTAAGGTCACTCATTGACCCGAAACCTAACAATAAACATGACAGTGAACATGTTGGTTCTTACGGCGTTGCTCTATCTGGCTTGGTTTGGAAGTTAACAGGGGGTCTTTTTAGGACCCCCCGTAGGGCGAAGGTGAAAAAAGCTCCCGTAGGACGAGGGTTAACATCATAAAACGCAACATGTACAGTTTCCAAAAAGACAGTATAATTGTGAAAAAGCGCACCAAATACATTTACGAAGCAAAGTAATAATTAGTAATAATTATTAGTACAAAGTAAGTAATTATGCTGCAAGCAAGACCGAAAGCACATTGAGAACAGGATGGAAAATGTGACCTCAATCATTTCATATTAATTTGAAGCATAATACATATTACATAAATTCATACATAGGAAGAAATGCATTTATCTGGCCAAAGTTGGAGGGGCATACTGGTTACTGGTTTGTGCTTGCTACTTAAGATGGTATACAATACTTATTTCTAAGGACCTCACTTCTTCTTGTGAGCAATATATTCAATCTTGATATATTAATGATGTGTTCTATTTAGTATTTACATTAATTGATTGAATTTGGAGCAAATTTGCTGGATATGTGTAAAAGTGTGACAAAAAAGTGAATTGTTTAAGATTAGGCTGACCGAAAAGTGTCCAAAAATGTATAGGCCTGACTGACCGATTACCAAATCGGTCACAACATTTTATCGGTTACCAAAATTTCGGTAACCGATTGACACCACTAAATTAGATATCAACGTCAAACGTTCAGTACCTTATCCTGCATCAATCCCCCCCCCCCCAAAAAAAAAAAAAAAAATCGGGAAAAAATCCACATTTTTTCAGAATTGCTTAAGCTCTTATACCAACATAAGGTGACCGTCCAAATCCGCCGAGAAAAATAAATGGGTTATCTTTTTTCCACACAAATATCCCCACGGAGAGAGGCTGGATCCGCCAGTGAGCCCCCTTGGCGTTTTTGGCGATGGCGCCCCCCCCCCCCCCCCCCTTGAGCGCTGGCGCCCCTGATCGCCGAGTTGCCACCCTAGTCAAGTCTCTTAAAATACGCCCTGCCCTAGATGGCACTAGTAGTAAACGCCTGAAGTTATGCTGTACCGCATAGCTTGAGACGGAGAACTGCGGTCTGTGCAATGGGGGTGAGGGTAACGAGTAATTCTGGTCATCAAAAGGGAGTATAGAGTAACCAAGCCCTTGACGCTGAGAAACACTGCGTTAGGGGTTAAAAGTTTATTGTTAGACCAACCGAGAAAATAGATGTTTGTTCAAATATGTTGATATTAAGTAGAAATGATAAGGAACATGAGGTTGACCTACTATATTTGTCCCCATGCGTTGATTCCATCAGCTATGGATACGAGATTAAATGTATCAAAACGAGAAGAAAGCTTTAAAAAATAAAATGGAAATGGAAAAGTTTTCAACTAACTTCGTGATGTTTCCCGGCTTTGTTTCCCGGACTTTATTTACTTTACTATTGCCTCCACAATTAAATCAATTGAGTTTGCTTCACAATTTCGGACACGATAACGTGACATTGAGTATACACTAGCACGAGTTCAAACACTTCTAAAACTAATCTGCATGCTCTCTTGATAGTTGAAGTCTTCATTGAAAAGATGGATTTTCGGTAGTTTTATCGCATAACGCCTGGAGCGATTGGTAATCAAATTCACCCGGCATGGAGGAGTTTTAACACATATAGGGGTATCCCACGTGAGAGTACATTCAGCAGTCAGAGCGAGTGAATCTTACTGTGAGGGTAGGTATATCTGCTATCACAGATTCATGAAATGTTATAATCATGGAAAGGATTGCAACTTTCAACATGGACTTTCTTTACTTTACTTTAACTTTCGATCCGCCTAATGAATAGGCCGTGGGTGGATGCTGGATCAGGCGGGACTGCTGGCTAAAATAGAGCTGCACCTGCCGCTGCAGGCACTAATTTGTCCCAGTTCGTCCCAGCTATGTGCTGCCCGCTGCTGAGTCCTGGTCTGTTCATCGCGAGTGTGCATAGCACGCTACCAAGCTGTCTCCTCCGGCCGGACCTGCAGGGGGCGGCAGAACCGAGCTGTCTCCTCCTGCAGGGGACGACAGAACCGAGCTGTCTCCTCCGGCCGGACCTGCAGGGGACGGCAGAACCGAGCTGTCTCCTCCGGCCGGACCTGCAGGGGACGGCAGAACCTAGCTGTCTCCTCCGGCCGGACCTCAAGGGGACGGCAGGGGACGGCAGTACCAAGATGTCTTCCCCGGCCGGACCTGCAGTGGACGGCAGAACCGAACTGTCTCCTCCGGCCGGACCTGCAGGGGACGACAGAACCGAGCTGTCTCCTCCGGCCGGACCTGCAGGGGACGACAGAACCGAACTGTCTCCTCCGGCCGGACCTGCAGGGGACGACAGAACCGAGCTGTCTCCTCCGGCCGGACCTGCAGGGGACGACAGAACCGAGCTGTCTCCTCCGGCCGGACCTGCAGGGGACGGCAGAACCTAGCTGTCTCCTCCTGCAGGGGACGACAGAACCGAGCTGTCTCCTCAGGCCAGACTTGCAGTGGACGACAGAACCGAACTGTCTTCCCCGGCCGGACCTGCAGTGGACGACAGAACCGAGCTGTCTCCTCCGGCCAGACCTGCAGTGGACGACAGAACCGAACTGTCTTCCCCGGCCGGACCTGCAGTGGACGACAGAACCGAGCTGTCTCCTCCGGCCAGACCTGCAGTGGACGACAGAACCGAGCTGTCTCCTCCGGCCGGACCTGCAGGGGACGGCAGAACCTAGCTGTCTCCTCCTGCAGTGGACGACAGAACCGAGCTGTCTCCTCCGGCCAGACCTGCAGTGGACGACAGAACCGAGCTGTCTCCTCCGGCCGGACCTGCAGGGGACGGCAGTGCACCGGCCGCCGGCTGACCGCCATCAACTGACTGACAGCCGACCGTGCCATGGCCTGCAGGCAGTGGGCACCGTGCCGAGCCGTAGAAGCTCATGACGCTCAGCCGACCGTGCCATGGCCTGCAGGCAGTGGGCACCGTGCCGAGCCGTAGAAGCTCATGACGCTCAGCCGACCGTGCCGTGGCCTGCAGGCAGTGGGCACCGTGCCGAGCCGTAGAAGCTCATGACGCTCAGCCGACCGTGCCGTGGCCTGCAGGCAGTGGGCACCGTGCCGAGCCGTAGAAGCTCATGACGCTCAGCCGACCGTGCCGTGGCCTGCAGGCAGTGGGCACCGTGCCGAGCCGTAGAAGCTCATGACGCTCAGCCGACCGTGCCGTGGCCTGCAGGCAGTGGGCACCGTGCCGAGCCGTAGAACCTCATGACGCTAAATACTCTTATTGTGTTGATCTTGTATGACGTCATTTGACATCAGTCAGCAACGTCGTTATGCATGCGACAAGTTCTATTAAACAGTTCTGGTTTAAAACAATATTTAAAGAAAATATTTGATTTAGCTGCATTTAAAATGTAATCCCCGGTTCGGATCATTGCATCGAAACAGTATTTCAACGATACGTTTACAAATGTTTCCCATAGT
The DNA here is from genome assembly GCA_036785665.1 of Chirona hameri. Taxonomy (NCBI): domain Eukaryota; kingdom Metazoa; phylum Arthropoda; class Thecostraca; order Balanomorpha; family Balanidae; genus Chirona; species Chirona hameri. The sequence continues at coordinate 80,335 of JAXIVJ010001189.1, forward strand.
TTAATTCGTTGCATCTCTGTTTAGGAAGATAACGTTTCAGAATATGCCTAAACTTAAAGAAAGCATTTTGTTCCGAAAGTTGTCGCACAGTATAGAGTTAAAGCCGCATAGAGTCTCTTGCTCGTCAAATTTCCCAGTTGCAGCAGTACCATTCTATGTCGCTTCACCATGCGTATTATGCACTGTATGGCACTGTACGCCGGGGCTGCTGAAATTCGATGGTGGCCACCCGATATGACCATTATCGATGGCCACACTGATGTTGACGTTTTCGTTGGCGTTTTCATTGACACACCGGCTGACTGGTGACTGGGGGTGCGGGAATGCGGAGTTGATACTGCTCTCTAGTGAAGCCGTTCTAAAACTGCCCCTGTCCGCGGGAATGGAGTTGATATTGCTCTCTAGTGAAGCCGCTCTAAAGCTGCCCCTGTCCACATCGGCCATTGAGACAGCCCGACACTGTACGACGGAGCACAATCGGCACTCTCTCGCAGACAGCGCTGCCGTTGTCCCAGAGATAGTGGTGTGATTTCCAAACTGGCAACCTAGATCTCGGAGCCTTCGGCGGCTCAGTTTCCTTCATTCGGTTATGAAGTCTGGCAGATATTGGCCTCAAGCACAGATGTGGCTTTGAAGTCTTGAAAGCGGTAATGCAGCTTTAATCCGGCATTGACTGGGGTCTCAGCCGAACGCCATTGACGGGGGAGGGGGCGTTAAACGCCCCCCCCCCTGGTTATCTTCCGAACCCATGATCGTAGCGAGACGCGCAATACGGCATTAGAAATCTCTCAATGAGGCAAATCTAAATCATGCTAAAAAATTTCAAAGTGAGGTCAAATGTCCGGTCACGGTCAGGTCAAAGGTCAAAATCGCCGTATTTGAGTTTATGAGCCATGCTTTCCATCCAAAGCCTTCGATTACAACCATGATCACCCAAAGTGCTGCCAAAGGTATGATACACATCTAGCATGAGCTAAAATGAGATTGTTGTCCAAGGTCAAGGTCAAGGTCAGGTCACAAAAGGTGACTATGCTCAAAATATCTACGAAAGTCATGCAACACATGTTTTATGAGTTATTTTCCACGTAGAATTCGATAGTGATAGCCATTTTACCATCTGAATTCATTTACGTGAATTTAATGTCAAGTTCAGGTCAAGTTCAGGTTAATGAAGGTGGCCCAGCTTGAGCAGCGAGAACAGGACCAAGCTGCGCTCACCCACCAGGTCACAGAGGTCGGTCTCCGGTCGCACCTCGGGGAAGGACGGCGGCGGCTGCACCTTTGGCTCGCCGGCCGTTCCCGAGTAGCTGGTGATGGTCACCGCCAACTTCCGAGTTCTCCTCAGGTGTCAGAAGGTCAGAGAAAAGCGCAAACGGCACCACGGTCGCGTCCAGGTACCCACCATGCCTCCGCAGCTTCTCCAGAGCCGCGTCCGCCAGCTGGAGATCCACCGACCTGAGGAAATTCAGCTTCATGTATATGTATGTATGCACATTGCATGTACAGACAGCAATGTTTAACATCAATGTTGGATAGTTTATAGATTTAACCACTATTCAATGGTGGCTTACCTGTATAAGACCAGCTGCCGGTAGAGCTTCAGGTCGTTTATCGGTGTATCGGCACCATGTCCTGCCTTCGGAAAGTGCGGCACGTAGATGAGGCAGATGAAGTTGACGATTCTCTGTAGAGCCGTCACTTTACTCTTATCGTACTTCATCTGGTCAGAGAACAGATACATTGTATCTGTCGTACTTCATCTGGTTAGAAAACAGATACAATGTATCTGTTCTCTGACCAGATGAAGTACGATAAGAGTACAGTGACGGCTCTGCAGAGAATCGTCAACTTCATCTGCCTCATCTACGTGCCGCACTTCCTGAAGGCAGGACATGGTGCCGATACACCGATAAACGACCTGAAGCTCTACCGGCAGCTGGTCTTATACAGGTAAGCCACCAATAAAGATTGATTAAATCTATAAACTATCCAACATTGATGTTAAACATTGTTGTCTGTACATCCAATGTGCATACATACATGTATACATGAAGCTAAATTGCCTCAGGTCGGTGGATCTCCAGCTGGCGGACGCGGCTCTGGAGAAGCTGCGGAGGCATGGTTGGTACCTGGACGCGACTGTGGTGCCATTTGCGCTTTTCTCCAACCTCCCGACGCCTGAGGAGAAGTCGAAGATGGCGGTGACCATCACCAGCTACTCGGGAACGGCCGGCGAACCGAAGGTGCAGCCGCCGTCCTTCCCCGAGGTGCGACCCGAGACCGAGCTATGTGACCTGAGGCCTATTTCACAAATAAGTTAGTAATTACACATATTTGCGATTACAAACGCAAGAAAATATTGGAAACCTCACAAAAAGACATTTCACAAACATTCATCACCTCTGAATTACTGATTGTAAAGAAAATTGTAAACACAAATGTTAGTACAGCAGAAACCTTTAAATCGAGAACGTTTGTATTCAACTTGATGCTAATGACAAATAATATGATTGTTAACAAATTCATTTAACAAATATTTACATTGTGGTTTATTTTTTAATTCAATATAAAATTAGTTATAGGGAGAATTATCTTTTAATTAACATTTCATCGGAATGCAAACTCTGATCGTAAAAATACATCTTGGTAAGCAATTAGAGTAAATAGAATTTGGCCATTCACCGGGTGGCGGAGCATAACAACAGAACTACTCTTAAAAGAAAGATCGTTGAATTTCTCGACCATTTTTCACCTAACCTAGCCGATTTCTTACTTCGTAAAGGGTTCACTGTACATTGCACAAGACATCGTTGACCGCTGCAATTCTATCGCCATGCGATTTCTCCGCGCGGAGGCGCCCCTCACAGCGCAATCGGTAAGGTGCATGCACTGTGACTGGACTTCAAAGCTGGAGATCCCTGTTCGAATCTCTCGGAAAAATAAATGTTTTGGGCAGCTATACCTATGCATAACTAAACCATTACCCTAACAACCTCGGCAACGTAACAACCTCACCAAGAAAATAACCTGAACAGTCAAACAATGTCAACTGTCAATGCAGTTTCTGAAATTCAGAACCCCTGACCCACTGGAATTACAAGTTTGTAATTGCAAACATTTCCTCACTTCTGTCAACCTTTGAGAAATAGAACATGTGCAATTGCAAACATTTTTACAAACAATGTCTTTGTAAAGTAGTTTGTAAATAGTAAATTGAGATTTACTGCCCTGGGGTTTTGTGAAATCCAAATTACAAACATGTGTAAAAATTATTTGTTATTACAAAGAAATTCTTTGTAATTACAAACTTTTTTGCTTTGTGAAATAGGCTACAGACAGGGGTGGTACCACAGCGCGTGGCAGTTGGCATACACAAACGTCGAAATGAACAAAAAGAATTTTTGATCAAAAATGGCTTTATTAATCTCAGCATTAATTTATACGATGAAGCATGCAGCGCCCAGGACGTACTCCCTTTTGGCGGATTCGAGAAAGGAGATCATGAACAATTTTATACAACTTAGTTTTATGTTGGCATGCATGTTGCATGTTTTATGTTGTTGCATGTTTTATGTTGCATGTTTTATGTTGGCATGATTAAAAGGACTAAAAGGGCTATGTGTTACTACCACGTGTGCTCCCTTACCGTTTCATATTTCAAACCTGTTTTACCTTTACCAGAGCCCGCCCGCTCGGTCATCGCCCAAAAAGGCGTTATACTGGTATATAGATTTATATTACTCGCATGATTACCGAGCGGGCGCGAAGCGTCCGTGAGGTTTCTTGTCAACTTACTAGACAAATTTACATTTGACCCGGCCCGAACCGGCCCGAACCGGCCCGCCCGGCCGTACATACGCTTTCGGAAGCTAATAACTTTGCAACCACTGCTCCGATTGAGATCTGGGTTTCACCATTGGATAGGACCATCAAATCAATTTCGTTTGCGGTATAGTGCGTTCTGATAGAGGTGGTACCACAGCGCGTGGTGGTACCACACGCAAACGTCGAAATGAACAAAAATAATTATTGATCAAAAATAGTTGTATTGATCTAAGCATGAATTTATACGATGAAGCATGCAGCGCTCAGGACGTACTCCTTTTGGCGGATTCGAAAAAGGAGATCATGAACAATCTAATACAACTTAATGTTTATGTTGGCATGCATGGAGGCCTGGCAATTTTTATGGAGGACTAAAAGGACTAAAAGGACTAAAAGGACTATGTGTTACTACCACGTGTGCTCCCGTACCGTTTCATATGTCAAACCTGTTTTAGCTTTACCAGAGCGCGCCTGCTAGGTCATCGCTAAAAAAGGCGTTGTGCTGGTAAAAACAATTGTTTTATTTATATAATCATGAATTTATACGATGAAGCATGCGGCGCACAGGACGTACTCCATTTGGCGGATTCGAGAAAGGAAATCATGACAAATGTAATACACTTATTTTGTATGTAGTTTGTCCCAGGGAAGCAACATATACCGCTCGTTTACCGCCGATTAAGGCGTTTTACTGGTTTAGATGGGAGATATTGTCCGCTGAAAATTTGAGTTTTGCTTGACATTACAAAGTTTCCCGAGGCTGTAACTCGAAAACCATTTGACGGACGAGGCTGAAAATTTCACAACGTGAGTCAACAGCCCAGATAACCGCCGACAGGTAGTTTTATCGAAATATGAGATGTAGTATGTTATTTAGAGATGGTTTTGGTCGATCTGTTCTGGAATACCCCAATTGCCCCCCCCCCCCAAAAAAAAAAAACACGCAAAATCAGTATGCAAATGCATTATCCCCAACCGTTCCGGGAGGTTGTGATTTTTTTCCGGGAAGGCGAGATTTACCCCCGTCCCCCGCTCAGCGAAACTTTCGTGCTGACGACCTGACGCCCACCTCCCCCCCCCCCCCCCCCCACTCAAAAACCTTTCCCGCTGACGATCCGACGTCACCTCCCCCACTGCCGCTCAACGACTCTGCGATGACGACCCTAAACCACCCCCCCCCCCTCCCCCGGTCAACAACTTTTCGCTGACAACGGAACGAAATTCCCCCCCCCCCCCACACCTAGAAACCTAGATCCGCTACTGAAGTCGCATCTCGTGTAGTTACAATATTTATCAGAATGAGCTAATATTGCAGGAATAGTATATTTAGGCAGCACTTGCACACCCTGACTGCGCTTCTGCCGATTCTGCAATTCTATCGCCATGCGGTTTCTCCGCGCGGAGGCGCCCCTCACAGCGCAATCGGTAAGGTGCATGCACTGTGACTGGACTTCAAAGCTGGAGATCCCTGTTCGAATCTCTCGGGGAAATAACTTTTTTGGCAGCTATACCTATGTATAACTAAGCCATTACCCTAAAAACCTCGGCAACGTAACAACCTCACCAAGAAAATAACCTGAACAGTCAAACAAGCTCAACTATCAATGCAGTTTCTGAAATTCAAAACCCCTGACCCACTGGAATTACAAGTTTGTAATTGCAAACACTTCCTCACTTCCGTCAACCTGTGAGAAATAGAACATGTGCAATTGCAAACATTTTTACAAACAATATCTTTGTAAACTAGTTTGTAAATAGTAAATTGAGATTTACTGCCCTGGGGTTATGTGAAATCCAAACTACAAACATGTGTAAAAAATATTTGTAATAACAAAGAAATTCTTTGTAATTACAAACTTTTTTGCTTTGTGAAGTTGGCCTCTGGTGGGTGAGCGCAGCTTGGTCCTGTTCTCGCTGCTCAAGCTGGGCCACACCTGGATGGAGATGCTCCCGGCAGAGTGGAAGGCGAGACAAGACTACGGCTCGGTGAAGGAGTTTGTGACTGCGGTGAAAACGACAGATGACGTCGCAGAGAGGGCAGTCAAGATGATTACCGACTATGCAACCATCCCCACAAACGACGAGCAGAAGAGGTAGTGACTCCTTCAAGGGGTCGAGCAGAGCCGCAATCGATATGGTGACACTAAGAAGTCCACGCTCAACAAGAAATGAAAGCAGCCAGTGCTGATGGCAGTAAGGTATAGACGTTGATGACGTGTTTCACTCTCTGGTTTGGATAAATACGCTGTTTATTTATTCGTTTAGTTTAGTTTATTCAAGTAAATGAGCAACAGGCAGCAGTGACCCAATTACAGCTCAAGTCCAAAGTTTAAACACATAAAATTAAACATCACATCAATAACATACACACAGAAACACAAACCCAAAAATCACATCAAAATTCAAACCCAACAAATATGCATAAAAGCACATAACACAACCCTAAAAATACACATAAAACAACGATTTTAAGAGCTATAAGCAGATATTAAAATGGACACTGTTTAAAAATATATCGCTACCCCAGCTCTAAACACTTAGTAGGATATCACGAATGGGTCTGCCGATGGGCCAGGTATTCATTATACGCCCTAACGGCCCTCCCAAACAGCCCACATTTAATGGTCTCCACTCGCGCTTCACGTGTGGATGGAACGTGAAGGAGTTGGGATTGCGCAGCTTTAGTTTGACGCTGGGGCACGTGAATGGGGATGCTTCCGAGCAGGAAGGCTGGATCCGTTCTTCCTGACATGACTTTTTGAATGAAACAAATGTCGTGCCTTCTTTGGGACAGGCTGCTAATTTTGAAAAGCTTCAGCAGATCGTGATATGAGAGTGAGTGGGAAGGCCGATTGGTGTGTGAGTGGGCAGCCAGCTACAAGATACATTCTTGCTGGACTCTGTCCAGTCGGTCTAAATGGGTTTTTGCAGCCCCACCCCAAATGACACAACCGTATTCAAGAATGGACCGAACGTTAGCGTAGTATGCTGCTAAGAGGGGGCAGCGTCCAGTCCTCCTGCCACTCTGCCGGTCTGGAAAGATCGAATGAGCAGGGCCAGCATCCTGTTCGCTTCGCTGCCTGCAAAGTCTATATGGTCGGCAAATGTAAATTTCTTGTCCAGCCACGCCCCCAAATCGCGAACTTTTTATACATGTTGAAGGGGGGTGTCGCGAATTTTGTATGTGGTCTGGATGATGTTAGTTGAGTTTAGTGATATCCGAAATGATTGACACTTCGACGGATATAAATTAAGCCTCCAGGCTTCCGACCAGCGTGTGAGTCGCTCGATATCTGCCTGGATAATTGCTGAGTCTTCCTGACAGGTGATTGGGGGAAAATGGGGGAAAATTAGATTTACAAACAAAAAGAGCTCGATGTTCCGGGGGTCTAATCATAAAATGGAAGCCATATTCGTGATCAGCATGGTTGAAAGCATGGGGAAAATGCGTAAACCTAAATGTCTTGACAAAAGTTTAAAAATGACGCACCCTAATTGCTCCATCAAGTTAAACACCGAGTACTTCACGCTCGAAATCGAACTTATATCAGGGCCACTATTTCGGCCTTTTTCATAACATGAGAATAAGGTTATCCATCTTCTTATTACAAATTATATCAGGGCCGTCAAAAGGCAAGAGCAAGTAGGACCAAGTCGTCAAGAGCAAGGCTGCCGGAGTGCTGAGTAGCGCTACTTCCGCCTTGGATGGGTTAAGAAGCAACTTATATATATATAGCAACAAAACTCATCAAAAATACCATCGCAAAAGTGGTGGCCAACTCGACCAAGTTTCCTTGCATTTAGGCCGGATCGGGTCGGACGCAGACGGCACATTTCCGAGCCGGACACATATCAGCGCCAATATGTGACCGCTGCGCCGAGCGTCAGCTGGCCATACCTGCGGGGCCGGCCCATCACCAGTCGAAAACTTCTCCCGGCGACCCCCAGCCGGCCCGCCACTGATTCTGTCACCAGGCCCGGTCCCGGTCCGGCGGCCGGACCGGACCTCTCCAATCGCAGACCAGCCGCCGGCGAACAGGCACTCAATTCTCCCGGCGGGGACCGGATTGAAACGCGATTTGATAACGACCTGGGGATGTGATGAAGGATCCGAGATGTAATACAGAGAGCCCAGCCGAAAACACGTCTGACTGGGCACCGTTGCTGCACTGAGGTGCAGCTGAAGTGGACACTGGGCACGTGCCAGGGGAGTGTGACACTGAGGTGCAGCTGAGGTGGACACTGGGCACGTGCCAGGAGTGTGCCACTGAGGTGCAGCTGAGGTGGACACTGGGCACGTGCAAGGAGAGTGTGACACCTGTTTGGCACGGGCAGTTAAACAGGCACGTATGCTTTTGGGTAGCCCGCCGCGGCCGGCCGGTACAGAGCTGTTAATCCGCCAGGTACCCGGGTACCCCGCTGGGGTCGGGTCGGCGTTCCGGGCGACCCACGCCGCTAACTGCCCGCCTGATTACCAGCCGGTAAATATTGACCCTGGCCGGCCGGCGCGCCGTCACACACCGTGGACACGGTCTGCCTGCCGGACCATCGTGTCCCAAGGTCCGGTTCGTGCTCTGGCCATGATGCCTATTCACTCCCGTCGCGTGAAAAAGGGGTGGTCAGTTAGCCATTCAGAGCCGAGACAGTGGAGGTTTACATAAGCGATGTATTTATTGGGCCGTGGTCTGGACTCTGGTGGTGCTGTATATGACGGGCAAAGCCACGGCGGGCTGCGATCCCGCCAGGACGATTACTTATTATTATTCGGAAACGGTATGATCCGTCTTATGCAACATGGGTAGCTTTAAACATATATGCAAGGCATTATCTAACAAACATATATAGATTTAGAGCAATGTATTCAGTGAAATGTGAAGTAAAATCAACGACACAGAGGTATTCAGGACAAAGTGGTTCAAATTTATCAGTTCATTTTACACAAATTTCCCCTCATCGCGGGTAATAATAACCGAACGTCAATGGCATTGTTTGGTGTGATGTGGTGCAGGGGCGTAGTTTCTCAAAATCAGTTGAGGGTGCTGACCATAAGTCAAGCCTAGCATACCAAAAAGGTTTATTTTCATCTGCTTTCCCCATCTTGAATGGCGGTTTCGTTCGATATACAAGAAAAACTGTTTAATTTGTATTTGTCTTAGTATTTTATATTTTCCTTTTGTCTATCGACGGAAAAATAGTCAAAACGTGTGTTTAACTGTACCATACAATGTGAATCTTATCTGCGCCAGGCGATCACCAATGAGACAACAGAGGTGTTCCTCCAATTTGTGTTTAAGGTCTCCCACACTAGTACACACTAAACCTCATGCACACAAATACACACTAAACTAAACCTGACACCTACACACGCTAAGCCGGCACACACAATGAACGCTGGAGAACTGCAAATTCGTGCTGGTTACTTCGAATCAAGTGGTGTACTGTGTCGGACAGCATATATACTATTGCGACACAGTCCACGGAGTGTCCACTGTCCACTGGCAACAATGAATACAAAGTACGACGTCTGGAGACTCCATCGCGGTGCATGAAATAAGTATGATGAAATGCATGAAAATGAGTAGTAGACTGCGCCGCACGACACAAAGGATTGCGGTACAGCCTATGCACTTTTTCTAGAGGCGATCAGAGTAAATTGCAAACTCACGCTTTCTCGTACTGACGGACAGCTGTTGTCACTGTCGCTACATAAAGTCAATCAATTATCTCTCATCGGCCATGATAAGGGTGCCGAACCGATATGGAAAGTGTGGCCACAGGCACTTTTCTAAGCCATTTGTGTACTCTTGCTCGATGGGGTTGGTACGAGTACGCACTCCATGCCACATCGAACTTTGCTTATGTTAGGAGCAAAACAAAGTTGTCGTATGTTTCAGAGACAGGAAGCTTTGCAACGAACTGTAACCTAAACTCTCACTAGTACACGCTTATGCCTAGGCCTAGGCATAAGCGTGTAATGGCGTGTGTTATTAACATGTCTTTGGCCCAGTTCAATAACTAGATAGATCTGGAAAATTATTATTTATGTATCAATGAGCCTGTACGCTATAGGTGCATTATGTTAGCAATACCTCATAACCCGCACCGTGCCGGGGGGGGGGGGTGTTTAGACACCCCTCCCCCCCCCCCCCCAGGTTTTTCGAGGATCAAACCTGAGGCGCGCGGGTCAAAAACCGCGCGCAGCGCCGCCGTTTTTGGCACAGCTGCTCGGGCATCAATTGCGCACATTATGTTAGAAAAAATACCTCGGGTCATCTCAGGTCAGGTCACCAGACCAGGTCACGTGACCCACCTTCAAAAAAACTTGTGGTCGTACCACAGTCACAGTTTTTGGATGATCGGTTTTACACTTACAGGATTGCATAAGGTCATATATATCTACAATTCGTTTATCTTGGATTTTGTATATCAGCGACCTAAGGTCGGGTCAATTTCGTGACCTACCCATTATAAGTCAATGGGGAAATATTCAAATGCTTCCTATTCCAAGTATACGCACGATATCAGTCTAATTTCTTCTGGATTATGTTATTATAGGCCATTCTTGATTACCTATGTGACATTTGTGTTGAGTGACCCCTTCAGGGTCAGCCGAGGTCATCCGAGGTCACCAACACAGTTGTATGTCAATAACTCTCGATATAATGGTGATAGAGAAGTGAAACCGATACCAATGTGTTTGTCTCGTCGAGGTACGTGTTTCCATGTGCAACATGAACTACTTGGGTCACCACTTGACCTTGACCTGAGGTCAAATTTTGAAGTTGGCTAACCTGGTCAAAACTAATATGAGTCAAAGCGTCTTGACGAGACAAACACGATAGCATCACAATTATTGCCTTGCCATTATTAGGTAAAAAGTTATTTGTGAAAAACTGTTTGGTAAAAAATAGTTTTTTGGCATTTGATGAGCTCTGGAGCCTAAACTATTGATCTGAGCTAAAACCTGAGGACACTTAGTCGATTGCATGTTTCAATGGCTTGCCATTGCTGTTTTCAGTTTGTTCCTAGCTATCATAGTTCCTGTGATATCTGGGGGATTCTGGAGCGGAGTCATAGAACTGGAAAATGTGACCGTTGATGATCTCTGGTGATCTCAATATTGCTTTGGGAGAAAATATCTGAGACCTTTCCAATGTGCTTGTCAAGAGCTTTCGAATGCGTTTTTCCGCGTCTTTCTAGCCCTTTTATTTGTTTAGTTAGAGGGGGTGTCCAATCACCCCCCCCCCCCCCCCCCCCGGCACGCCGAAGGTGGCGCCGAGCACCGGCACGGCACGGGATAATCAATATATAGCCTCGCATAAGAGGAAAGCGTTGTTTTTGTCTTCCATGAAATTGGCGAGATACATGAAATAGGTCAGGTGGACTGAAAGTCGGATTGACACAGATAGGCATGTTTTGTGACTTAGACATACATACCTATAATGTTTTGAAGACCTAGTTCTGTGAGGGAAATGCATTTCCGAGTTGGAAGTTTCAAGTTCGGAGTCTCGCTGAATGCGGCCTCTTGACTATTTCCACCGAAATACATATGGCGTCACTGGAAATCCGTACTTCTTGCTGCCGCAACTAGCTGGGAACTTCCTTTTTTTGAAAATGTAAGGAAGCAATGATACTATGTTTCCTTATTAACTGAAAACTTTTTAATTACTTCCATTGTATCATTTTATAAGTTGAAAATAGTAAAAGGCGGCTCATTTTTCGGTAATAAATATAAAACTTCATGCATCACAGCCACAGGAATGCATCATAAAACACAATTTAACATTTGACAAAGAAAATTGAATGACACTTGACGAAACTTTAACAAAATGATAGATAATTGTTTTGATAAGATTACAAATCAATTGTACCAGTCACCAGTAAATTATACTGATGACTTTAAGACATGGGTGAAACTTTGGAAATGTCATTGGGGTCCCAAACCTCCATGGGGCCTCCGTTTTCAGGGGCCTCCAACCTTCTTAGGGCCTCCAGCCCACTCTGGAGGTTCCAGTGGATTGATGGGCTTACCGGCAGAGGCAAAGTGGGGCTTTGATTTGAAGTCCAATTCATTTATCATCAAATAATTATATGAATACATAGGTATCCAAGCAGAACAAACACACAAGTCAATGTTCCTCAAAACAAAGATGTGCAGTGTACAAAAAAATCATACACAAATTTGCATTCATTTTGTTTTGTTCCACAAGATAATAACATCAATTGGATAATATACTACTGCTACAGCACAGCAGCACTACCGACACGAGCTATGCATGGGTGCTTATTGTTTGAGCGGCCCGCCGGCCCGTCTGGCAAAGCCGGGACGGCGCCAGTAACATCGGCTACTACCGTCCCTGCTCCAGGGAGGTCTGTCTGTATGTATCCGCGGCCGGGGAGGGCTGTAAGATCCAGCGCTCCAGACTGGCCGCTCGCGAAGCACATCAAACCGCACCAAACGGCCCTTCCCATCCAGGAAAGGTGTTGCATGTTCGCAGATCACCCGAGATAAAGAGCACGCTCTGCGCGTGAATGGTGACTAATTTACTTGCGAACGATGGTAAAATGTGAGAATAGATTCGACTCGATATCCCTTGCATATCTCGATCGTGTTGCCATGTTATTGTTGTTTGCTAGATTGGCAATACAAATGAAATGCAGTTATTTGTACTTCATTTCGAAAATGGTGCCGAAGCCAGGGACATTTAGATTGCTTAAACTTAAAGTAGTCGAACTTAAATATGGCTACAATTATTTAATTAAAACGAAACCGACCGACTCGACAGATCGAAGACAATCGACAGCGCCAATATTTGGTGCTGAATTGTTTTCCCTGACCGAGGCGGGGCGGGTACCAGTCGCTCTGGCGCTGAATTGTTGACCCTGACCGAGGCGGGGTGAGTGCCAGCCGCTCCGGCGCTGAATTATTGACCCTGACCGAGGCGGGGCGGGTACCAGTCGCTCTGGCGCCGAATTGTTTTCCCTGACCGAGGCGGGGTGAGTGCCAGCCGCTCTGGCGCCGAATTGTTGTAAATACTGCGGTGTGCCTAATGGACATAATAGTGTTGCAGTAGGCAAGCGACCTGTTCGAAATGTCACCTTCCTTTCTGCAACGGGGGGAGTATGTTGCATGTTCGCAGGTCACCCGAGATAAAGAGCACGCTCTGCGCGTGAATGGTTACTAATTTACTTGCGAACGATAGTAAAATGTGAGAATAGGGGCGCGATCGGCAACACGACGAATTCGCCGTAATCACAACGAATTCGTCGGTGATTCGTCGGACGCCGAATATGCGCTCAGTTTGTGTTCGGCAACACGACGAATCTGCAAACGAGCGAATTCGCTCGACGAATTCGGTCTGTCGGAGCGCGAATTTCCAAACCAGTCGTCAGGAGGGCTAATTTCTTTTGCAGTGTGCCATAACGTCATCTGCAGTATTGCTGTATTGACTGCAGTGTTGCTGAGTACTGACAAAGTTCAAAGTACCTTGATTTCTGAAAACTAAGTAAAATAATCACAAACCAAGGCCCTATAACTACACTCACCAATGCACGGCGCAGCAGTGACAAAACCGGCGGATAATTGTGTTGTTACAGAACGCACGAGAGAGCGAATTCGCCGGAGAGCGAATTCGTTAGATTCGTCGGAGAGCGAATTAGTCGTGTTGACGATCGCACCCTAGATTCGACTCGATATCGCTTGTATATCTTGATCGTTTTGCCATGTTATTGTTTGCTAGATTGGCAATACGAGTGAAATGTAGTTACTTGTACTTCATTTTGAAACAAAATGAAATGTCTTTGTCGGAATCAACAAATGGAACTGTTTCTCGGGATTATCAAATATTTGCGGGTTTCTTGCCCCGATCTACCCTATCGCTGTTCGCCGCGATGAGTTTAGCAGTGACCGAACACGTGTGCACGAGAAGGGCACTGCCGAACGAACTCGTGAATTAGTTCGGTGCGATCCAGTGACATCACTCGTTCTGGGTAGGTGGCGAGTACCGCGCTGTGGTTCAGCCGTTCTTGGCCGAGGGTGGAGCGCAGCCACTTCAGTCGCCGCAGCAGACTGAAGCTGCGTTCGGCCGTACATGACGTGGCGGGCGCCGTCAGAAGCAGCCTCGTCAGAGCAGCGATTTCCCTCAGCAATACTCGCATTTCTCCCGCCCCATCGTTCAGCAGGTTGATGAGATCCTGCAGACTCTTCACAGGAGGCGTCCCACGCGTTTTACAGATATCGTGGAGCATCTGGATTTGCAGATGAAGCCGTTCGGCGTCCAGCCCGTAGAACTTCGCTGTCTCATCGACCGCATCTCGTTCGCCAGTGAGGAGTGCCCGCTCGCCGGTCGTCACGATGAGGTCGTCGGAGCGGACATTCTCGGTGTAATGACAGCGGAGTGTCTGGTCGAGGCGGTCGATACCCTCCGGGAAGACGCGTTTGTAGCGTTCCTCGGGGGTGTTGGGATGGGCTGGCTCGGCGCCGTCGTCCAGCCGGCGTGGTGGTCGCACCCGGCGTTTGAACTTGGGCTCGTCGACATTCAGCCCTGCTGCCATCTCGACGGTCTCCGACCAGAACTCGGCGTGGCGGTTTGCGCTGTCCCGCCAGCGACTCGGCGTGGCGGTTTGCGCTGTCCCGCCAGCGACTCGGCGTGGCGGTTTGCGCTGTCCCGCCAGCGACTCGGCGTGGCGGTTTGCGCTGTCCCGCCAGCGACTCGGCGTGGCGGTTTGCGCTGTCCCGCCAGCGACTCGGCGTGGTGGTTTGCGCTGTCCCGCCAGCGACTCGGCGTGGCGGTTTGCGCTGTCCCGCCAGCGACTCGGCGTGGTGGTTTGCGCTGTCCCGCCAGCGACTCGGCGTGGTGGTTGCGCTGTCCCGCCAGCGACTCGGCGTGGTGGTTGCGCTGTCCCGCCAGCGACTCGGCGTGGTGGCTGCGCTGTCCCGCCAGCGACTCGGCGTGGCGGTTTGCGCTGTCCCGCCAGCGACTCGGCGTGGTGGTTGCGCTGTCCCGCCAGCGACTCGGCGTGGTGGTTTGCGCTGTCCCGCCAGCGACTCGGCGTGGTGGTTGCGCTGTCCCGCCAGCGACTCGGCGTGGTGGTTGCGCTGTCCCGCCAGCGACTCGGCGTGGTGGTTGCGCTGTCCCGCCAGCGACTCGGCGTGGTGGTTTGCGCTGTCCCGCCAGCGACTCGGCGTGGCGGTTTGCGCTGTCCCGCCAGCGACTCGGCGTGGTGGTTTGCGCTGTCCCGCCAGCGACTCGGCGTGGTGGTTTGCGCTGTCCCGCCAGCGACTCGGTCAGCTCTCCGAGCAGAGTCATCATGTTCATGGCGATGGAGTTTGTCTGTCCCTGCACGGCCCGCATGACTGGTGTGGTCATGTGCAGGATGTGGAGAGCGAATCGCAGCCCATAGAAGAAGGAGAATTCGCCCATCAGCTTGGCGAAGCCGTTGGCCTTACTCCTGATGTCTGGCCTTAAGGTCCCGTCAGAGGCAACCTTCACCAGTGTCTCTTGCAGTGAGTTGTGGTTGCTCAAGACAGAGCTGAGGGACGCTTCGCTGCACGTCCAGCGTGTGGGATAGAGAGGACGCAGGGAGGTTTGTGAACCCATGCTGACGAGATGTGACAGTCGTTTCGGAGAGTCGCGAATGAAGCTAATCAGCTGGCCGACTTCATGGATGGCGTTGCGCAGCTCGTCGATGCCGTCTAGACACTCTCTGAGAACCAGGTTGAGGCGGTGTGCGGTGCAGTTAACATACACTGCTCGTGGCTCCACCGCCTTCACCCGCGCCTGTACCCCTGCAAGCGAAACCAACAGCACTGCTGTTACCGACTTGGCGTTCTTTGCTCTCCCTCTCTCTCCTCTCCCTTGCAGCCTAAAACCCCACTCACACTTGCGATGGGATGGGGATTGGATGGGGATGGGGATGGGGATCGGATGGAAATGAGATAGTAATCGGACTGGATACAAATCCGATCGGATCCCGATTCACATATGTCGAATTATGTTGGCTCAGAGCACAAATGTGCTCAGGGCCTGAGCAAGGGGCACTCGTCCCCCCCCCCCCCAAAAAAAAACTCCTATGACGGCAGCTAACATAACATAATACAAATCATGCACGCAATCATTGCCACTGAGTACTGATGCTGTAGTTACGTTGGAATTTCGTTTGTATTGTATTGTAATGCAATACGGCAAATGTTGTAATTGCGCCAATGTTGTTTCCACTTACCCCGGAACTCTCCAGCCATGTTGCTAGCCCCGTCGTAGCATTGTCCGTGCATACTGGTGATCGCTCTCCAGCCATGCTGCTAGCCCCGTCGTAGCATTGTCCGCGCAGACTGGTGATCGCTCTCCAGCCATGTTGCTAGCCCCGTCGTAGCATTGTCCGCGCAGACTGGTGATTGCTCTCCAGCCATGTTGCTATCCCGTCGTAGCATTGTCCGTGCATACTGGTGATCGCTCTCCAGCCATGTTGCTAGCCCCGTCGTAGCATTGTCCGCGCAGACTGGTGATCGCTCTCCAGCCATGTTGCTAGCCCCGTCGTAGCATTGTCCGCGCAGACTGGTGATCGCTCTCCAGCCATGCTGCTAGCCCCGTCGTAGCATTGTCCGCGCAGATTGGTGATCGCTCTCCAGCCATGCTGCTAGCCCCGTCGTAGCATTGTCCGCGCAGACTGGTGATCGCTCTCCAGCCATGTTGCTAGCCCCGTCGTAGCATTGTCCGCGCAGACTGGTGATTGCTCTCCAGCCATGTTGCTAGCCCCGTCGTAGCATTGTCCGCGCAGACTGGTGATTGCTCTCCAGCCATGTTGCTATCCCGTCGTAGCATTGTCCGCGCAGACTGGTGATCGCTCTCCAGCCATGTTGCTAGCCCCGTCGTAGCATTGTCCGCACAGACTGGTGATTGCTCTCCAGCCATGTTGCTAGCCCCGTCGTAGCATTGTCCGCACAGACTGGTGATCGCTCTCCAGCCATGTTGCTAGCCCCGTCGTAGCATTGTCCGCACAGACTGGTGATTGCTCTCCAGCCATGCTGCTAGCCCCGTCGTAGCATTGTCCGCGCAGACTGGTGATCGCTCTCCAGCCATGTTGCTAGCCCCGTCGTAGCATTGTCCGCGCAGACTGGTGATCGCTCTCCAGCCATGTTGCTAACCCCGTCGTAGCATTGTCCGCACAGACTGGTGATCGCTCTCCAGCCGTGTTGCTAACCCCGTCGTAGCATTGTCCGCACAGACTGGTGATCGCTCTCCAGCCGTGTTGCTAGCCGTTGTTCAAAATTCAAATTTGGCTGAATTTTTCGTAACAGACGTACGTTAATTTGACCATTTAAACTTGTAAATTTCAACAATGGAGATTTGAAATCACTGATACCATTTTAGAATGCCGAATTTTAGGCAAATGTAATGTATACTGACAATGGCAAACTTAGCTAAAACACACCTTAAGAAAAGGCACAGTCGTGTTGCATCTAGACAACAGTTCGCCATCCCTGATTCTTTCCACACATATTAGCATTCGAGTCCTGTTGACTGTCGTCTTTTTAACCACGCAGCTCGCGAGGGCAGCTTCTTTCAACCTCTTCTGCTGAACTGGCTGTGTATTCTGTGGGACTCGCGCAGCGCGGCGGAAGTGGCAGCTTCATAATCCTAAATCAGATTAGCATTCGCCCGGTTCCAACGAACACACGGAAAGGCGGCTCACCCAGTCCGCAGCCGCCGGCCGAGTGGCTGGCCCGGCGAGCGGCTGGACGGAGCACGACCTCAGTTCAGGCTGAGGCCGCCACCCCGCCCCATTTACCTGCCGGAAAATCCTAACTCCGCTAACTCCATCACTCAAAATCACCTGTCTGAACACGTTTTGGTCCGCCTGTATAAAGAACGCGCAGTTCAGTTCAGGAATGCGCCGTACGGATAGAATAGGATGTGAAAAGGTCCGCCCAGCTCCAACAGGTATGTAAGTACAACGAGACCAGTGAATACAGAGGCGGCGATGCAGAATAAAAGTATAATTATTTGCCTCCTATTTGCCAATTAGGTATGCTGGTTCTAACGTATATCTCAATTATCAGCTTATTGTTACTGAGCGGGCGCGAAGCGCCCGTGAGGTTTCTCGTCAACTTACTAGACAAATCTGCATTTGACCCGGCCCGACCCGGCCATACAGACGGTTTTCGAAAGCTAATAACTTTGCAACCACTGCTCCGATTGAGATTGGGTTTGCCCCATTGGATAGGTCCATCAAATAAATTTTGTTTTTGGTATAGTGCGTTCTGATAGAGGTAGTACCACAGGGCTGTAATATGCTAAGCATTAATTTATACGCTGAAGCATGCAGCGCTCAGGACGTACTCCCTTTTGGCGGATTTGAGAAAGGAGATCATGAGCAATTTAATACAACTTAATTTTTATGTTGGCATGCATTGAGGCCTGGCAAATTTTCTGGAGGACTAAAATGATTGTGTTACTACCACGTGTGCTCCCTTACCGTTTCATATTTCAAACCTGTTTTAGCTTTACCAGAGCGCGCTCTCTCGGTCATCGCCCAAAAAGGCGTTTTCCTGGTTATTACGAGCGCTCGCTCGTCCTGCCGTGGTATATGGGAAAAATATGATTATGAGCGGGCCGGCCCGGCCCGGCCCGACCCGACTCGACCTGTGGCGACGCTTTTGGGAAGCTCATATATCTGCAACCACACGTCCGATTGACAGGCGGACTTCTTTGCTGAGCAGCCCTATCCAACCTACCCTGGTTGAGACCGGTGCTGACTCATGTGGGTGACTACCACTGCGCGTGGCGCGTGCCGCGTGAGGGGTGTTGAAAAGTGTTTTCTCGCAAAAACTCTGCAACGGCTGAGCTGATTGTGTTCAAATTTGGTGTGTGGTTAGGGACCTCTCAGCCGCTGCCTTTCCACAAGTCAGTGGGGATGTCTTTGCAAGTGTGCACGTGCACATCCCTATTCTATATCTCTGAAACGGCTGAGCCGATTGTGTTCAAATTTGGTGTGTGGTTAGGGACCTCTCAGCCCCACTTTCCCACAAGTCAAAGGTGGGTGCCTCTGCACGTGCGCACGTGCGCACCCTTTTTTGTATCTCAGAAACTACTTGCCCGATCGAGTTGAAATTCCCCATACATTTCCTTTGCGCTCGCTCGTTCATCGCCAACTACGGCGCCTTACTGGTTTGCCATTATACATTGCTGGTCTTTAGCTCCATGCCGGCCGGAAACAAACGCACGCTTTGCTGGATGGGGTCTGCCAAACCAGCAAAATTAGTGATGGTCTGTCCCTATCCAATTGAATATTCGCATTGCTAATGTATTAACACCCACTCTAGATGCGTAACCATACATACATGACATAATTTTTGTATTATTGTGCACAACATCTGGGAATTTTGGCAGCTCACCAATTAACAATTTGATGCTGTCACAACAGTTGTAACAAGATTGCGACTGATATTCACAACGATATTTTGAAGATTCCCAGAAACGTGACGTCACGACGTTACAGCATGATGTTCACAAAACGTTCTCACAACGTTACCACAATGACAGTTTTGGCGAATATCACCCTCATAAAGGACAGAGACTAACTCGGTCGCTTAAAGGGAATAGGTCACCTTGAAAGTTGTCTTGAAATTTGGCTATACGGAGTATTTCGAGCTGAAAAAACGAATATGGCATTTGTTTGGACGATAGATGGATATCCGTCGAAGAGTCTCAAGTTTCGTGCCCCGATCGGGGCACGAAACAGCCGAACAGCGTCTTCTAAAAGGGCCCCTTTTAGAAGAAGCTGTTTCGTGCACAGATTTACTACCACGACACTAGTCCTGTGTCGAAATTACTTAGCGTAGGGAGGTAATTATTTTACCACAACCCGTTTTTCCATATGCTCTACAAATCTGCTATCTCAGTTCAAAACCCCATGCTAAAGGTGAACTATTCCATTTAATCATCGCAGGTCGATGACTTCTTTGCGTTTACTCGATTTCTTAGCATGAAGCGCCTTGATTTGGTCGTTTTTCTGGTGTCAACGTATTTTTTTTGTAAAACTTACAACAAGAACATTACATAGGTAGACGCATTTCGTTGATTTGGACTTTGTGAGACGAAATTCCTTTGGACTTTGTGAGACGACTTTCCAAATGTTCATTGTATGTTAAATTTGTCTCGACTTTTATACGTCAAGTTTTGTGTGTCGTCAGAAGAGGGGAAGGCTACAATCC
Source organism: Chirona hameri (assembly GCA_036785665.1). Taxonomy (NCBI): domain Eukaryota; kingdom Metazoa; phylum Arthropoda; class Thecostraca; order Balanomorpha; family Balanidae; genus Chirona; species Chirona hameri. The sequence goes on from JAXIVJ010001189.1 coordinate 100,373, forward strand.
CGGCTATAATCCCGGCTACAATCCCGGCTACAATCCCGGCTACAGTCCCGGCTACAATTCCGGCTACAATCCCGGCTACAATCCCGGCTACAATCCCGGCTACAGTCTCGGCTACAGTCCCGGCTACAGTCCCGGCTACAATTCCGGCTACAATCCCGGCTACAATCCCCGCTACAGACCCGGCTACAGTCCCGGCTACAATCCCGGCTACAATCCCGGCTACAATCCCGGCTACAATCCCGGCTACAATCCCGGCTACAATCCCGGCTACAATCTCGGCTACAGTTCCGTCTACAATCCCGGCTACAATCCCGGCTACAATCCCGGCCACCATCCCGGCCACCATCCCGGCCACAGTCCCGGCTACAGTCCCGGCTACAATCCCGGCTACAATTCCGGCTACAATCCCGGCTACAATCCCGACTACAATCCCGGCTACAATCCCGGCTACAATTCCGGCTACAATCCCCGCTACATACCCGGCTACAGTCCCGGCTACAATCCCGGCTACAATCCCGGCTACAATCCCGGCTACAATCCCGGCTACAATCCCGGCTACAATCCCGGCTAAAATCCCGGCTACAATCCCGGCTACATTCCCGGATACAGTCCCGGCTACAATCCCGGCTACAATCCCGGCTACAATCCCGGCCACCATCCCGGCCACAGTCCCGGCTGCAGTCCCGGCTACAATCCCGGCTACAATCCCGGATACAGTTCCGGCTACAATCCCGGCTACAATCCCGGCTACAATCCCGGCTAAAGTCCCGGCTACAGTCCCGGCTACAGTCCCGGCTACAATCCCGGCTACAATCCCGGCTGCAATCCCGGCTACAATCCCGGCTACAGTCCAGGCTGCCCTTGTTCAATGTGCATAGGTGACTGCGGCGTAAAAAGTATCTACATGAAAAATGTGATTAGGCTGGGATATCTTCATGCAATCGAAATTCCGGTTGCTCTCATTTTACCTAGGCGCGGATCTAGGGGGCGCTTGGGCGCCCCCCCCCCCCCCCCCCCCCCCCCCCCTCCTCCTCCCTGAGCCGGGTCTGGCCCATGTATCGCCCGCCAAGTGCGCCCGTAGGGCGCAACTTTTGTATGTCGCCCCCCCCCCCCCCCCTGACCAAAATCCTGGATCCGCGTCTCTGTTACCTCTCGTTGCAATGCAAAAGGATCGACCTGGCTCCATTTAGACACAGCCTGAGACGCCTATAGCTTCCAGACCTGTAGGACCCAACCCAAGGCTGCATGCTGAGCGCTGACCAAGGACATATTAAATTTAAGACAATGGAATAGACACATACGCAATGGCAGTAAGAGAAAGAAAAACAGCAGAACATTTACCTAATTGAGGTTCGCAGTCATTTATTAACATTAGGGATCCATCCAGACACATCAGAGATCTCGTCACGCTAAAATCGCATTTAGGCAGGTCGCCATGCAGCGGCACCCAGACAACTTGCACCGAATTGTCAGCCGCTGATTAGCAATATTAGTAATGACCTTATGTAAGTAACCTCCTCAATGTGAAATGTCTTACTTGGAGGTCATGCAGGATGAGTTTCGGACAGTCCTGTGGCATGTCAAGTTCGGCATTCACGCTCAACATTCTGTTTGGATTCCGGGTAATTTAGTATTGATCTTCTGCAACAATTTTGCAAGGTAAAGAAATACGCAGGGAGACTTAATGCTTAGCCCGATCGTAGCATGGTTTCAACTTCCTAGCGATAGCAAGGAAGGTTCAACCACCACCGTCAGTTGATCTGTCTGGACGGTGTGTGTGCCTGTCTGTGTTGCAGCTGTCCAGTCTGACAGTCTGTGTGGCTATGTGTCTGTGTTGCAGCTGTCCAGTCTGATAGTCTGTGTGTCTGTTGCAGCTGTCCAGTCTGACAGTCTATGTGGCTATGTGTCTGTGTTGCAGCTGTCCAGTCTGATAGTCTGTGTGTCTGTTGCAGCTGTCCAGTCTGACAGTCTATGTGGCTATGTGTCTGTGTTGCAGCTGTCCAGTCTGATAGTTTATGTTGCAGTGTCTATCAGCTGGTCAGTCTGACAGTCTGTGTGTTTATGTTGCAATGTCTGTCAGCTGGTCAGTCTGACAGTCTACCTGTTTATGTTGCAGTGTATGTCAGCTGGTCAGTCTGACAGTCTGCCTGTTTATGTTGCAGTGTCTGTCAGCTGGTCAGTCTGACAGTATGTCTGTTTATGTTGCAGTGTATGTCAGCTGGTCAGTCTGACAGTCTGCCTGTTTATGTTGCAGTGTCTGTCAGCTGGTCAGTCTGACAGTCTGCCTGTTTATGTTGCAGTGTCTGTCAGCTGGTCAGTCTGACAGTCTGTCTGTTTATGTTGCAGTGTATGTCAGCTGGTCAGTCTGACAGTCTGCCTGTTTATGTTGCAGTGTCTGTCAGCTGGTCAGTCTGACAGTCTGTCTGTTTATGTTGCAGTGTATGTCAGCTGGTCAGTCTGACAGTATGTCTGTTTATTTTGCAGTGTCTGTCAGCTGGTCAGTCTGACAGTCTGCCTGTTTATGTTGCAGTGTATGTCAGCTGGTCAGTCTGACAGTATGCCTGTTTATGTTGCAGTGTCTGTCAGCTGGTCAGTCTGACAGTCTGTCTGTTTATTTTTCAGTGTCTGTCAGCTGGTCAGTATGACAGTATGTCTGTTTATTTTGCAGTGTCTGTCAGCTGGTCAGTATGACAGTATGTATGTTTATGTTGCAGTGTCTGTCAGCTGGTCAGTCTGACAGTATGCCTGTTTATGTTGCAGTGTATGTCAGCTGGTCAGTCTGACAGTCTGTCTGTTTATTTTTCAGTGTCTGTCAGCTGGTCAGTATGACAGTCTGTCTGTTTATTTTGCAGTGTCTGTCAGCTGGTCAGTATGACAGTATGTATGTTTATGTTGCAGTGTCTGTCAGCTGGTCGGTCTGACAGTCTGCCTGTTTATGTTGCAGTGTCTGTTAGCTGGTCAGTCTGACAGTCTGTCTGTTTATGTTGCAGTATCTGTCAGCTGGTCAGTCTGACAGTCTGTCTGCTGGCCGTGGCCGCGGCGCACCACACCTCGCACGCGCGGCCGCCGCGGATCGGCTTCCTCGCCATGCGCGGCAAACGGAACAACAGCTGGCCGGAGGGCGGCGCAGGCGGGGACGGCTCAGGGCTGCTGGTGGCGCGGCCGCGACGCTTCACCTACTCGGTGCACCGTCTGATGAGGCTCGGCGACCTGTACGACGACCTCTACACCCGCGCCGACCGCGCGCCGTCCGGCTTTACCGGCCTCCGGGGCAAGAAGGCGCCGGCCGGCTTCGGCGGCCTCCGGGGTAAGAGGATCTCCAGCGGATTCGGTGGCATCAGATGCAAGAAGATCCCCAGAGGGTTCAGTGGTCTCAGAGGAAAGAGAATTCCGAATGGTTTTAGCGGTCTCAGAGGAAAGAAGATTCTGAGTGGTTTCAGTGGCCTCCGAGGGAAGAAGATCCCGAGCGGCTTCAGTGGTATGCGCGGGAAGCGGCCTCAGAGCAGTGCCGGTGGTTTCGGGGAGAGAGAGCTGGTCTCGACGTCACTGGAGCAGCAGCTCGCCAGCCGGCTGATGGAGCTGAGTGACCTGCCCACCCTGGATGCCCTGGGGCAGATGGAGGAGGCCGAGCCGAACAGGGCGCCGAGCAGGCCACTATTCGCCCAGCCCAGCCAGGACTGGCTGCCAGCTGAAGAGTGACGTCATCAGCTGCTCAGTCCTGCTGGCCAGCGTCCGAAGACGAGGCTCCGAGCCGGTGGCCGGGACAGCGACTGTTCCGCCCGGCTTCCCGTGCCACACCGACCACCAGCCCTCGCTGCCACCGGGACGACCCTCCGGCACGCAGCGACGCCAGCAGCTCCACTGTGACGTCATGCGTTCACCGGGTGATGTCACCACATCACGCCGTGGTGTTTGGGGTTCCTAAGCGACGCGTCCAACAGCGTTTCTAAATTTAAAAAATAAAAAAGCGTGTCCAGCAGCGTTTATAAATTGAATGCGCATAACGAAACACTAGGTAACCATTTTAAGCTATGACAAGTCAATGTTTCAAATCTACAAATTATGAGGCTGGTCCACTTTATCACCGAAGGCCTGGTTGTAAGATCTGGCAACTACTTCTTCTCTTGTTGGCTTCTACGATGAACACAAACTTGCATTATAGAGTTTAGACCTTGTGCGAGGAACATACTTGATATAATTAATAAACTAAAAAACATGACATTTTCCTCGAAAATATGAAAAATCCAATGTTATCCAAATGAGTGACCTGCCGACCCTGGATGCCCAAGGTCGGCAGGTGCAAGACATTTTGATGACATTTTGATAATAGCATTTTGATAACATTGGATTTTTCATATTTTCGAGGAAAATGTCATGTTTTTTAGTTTATTAATTATACAAACTTGCATTGTTTGATTTAATATGCTTGTGGTGTGATGCAGTGTATTCGTTGTAGTGTTCAATGTTTCAAAAAGCGTTAAGGTGATTCCGATATTAACGACTGAGTTGGATCGTCACATAGTTCCCTAGATCAGTCCTTCAGCGGCTGATCAGAAGGGATAATTAGTGGAAATTGTCTTTCCACTTGATGGTGTACGGACCACAGCAACAATGTTCGCTGTATTCATTGTGATGTGGACAATATAGGCGCCAATGCAAGCAAATGTGCTGTTTCACAATGTCTTGGAGTTTGACCACAAATGATTACAAATGTGGCGCCTTTTCGCATAACGATTAACACCTTATTTGAAATACTACTATCAGTAACACCTGCCTGCCATTGGTGCATCATATTTCATCTTAGTTCAGCGTGAAGGCTGGCGGTCCGTTGTGACTGTTCAGCACGTACAGCGGGTACAGGCGGCTGTCCGGAGGCGGCAGAGGCGGCGGTGTGGGCTGTCAGCCGCTGCCTCGCTCGGCCGGGGCCGGGGGCCGGGGAGCCGGGGGGGACGGCGCTGACGGACATCCCGCGCAGGCAGCGCCGCGGGCTGCCGAGCCGATCGTGGTCTGTCCGCCCGCCCGCCCCGCTCTGTCGGACGGCTGGACGCACGCACCAGGCGCCCGCGTTCCCCAGGCAGCTCCGACAGACAGAAATTGACGCAGGGTAGTGGAAGTATCAAGTCTATGGCTGCCAGTGACCAACGCAACCGAACAGGTCTACACGCCTGACTTCTTCTCCTGTCTAGCCATGCCCTGGGGCTGTATGAACTCGGACGGGAATTGGTTCGAGTCCGGCTGATCCATCCTCAGTTCAGGCTGGCTGCCGGCTAAGGACGCCTAGAGAGCTATCACAGAACATCAAATATTGGATGCTTACGTTAAATGCTCGGACTGCCCTCGATACCGAATACCTGCACCCTCTTATCAAACTATCTGGCTGGCCGATTTTCCTGTAAACTGTTTTTAAGAAAATATCGGAACCTTGCAGACTATGGCGACTTACTATGCAAAACATTCAAGGTTCGATGGCTTCGTAATAGTGTGTGATATATTCAAATGGTGAATGGACGATCGAGTCAGCGTCTCTTGTTAAATAGTGTTGCTGTGCACGAGCAACCATACTCTAGTCCTAAAATGACTAAAAATGCGAAAGCTTAACTTGTTAATTCAAACATAAAAAGAAGGGCTTAATGCAGTTCAGAATATAATAAGAATGTGAAATGAATGTTTTTCTCGTGTGAAGTTGTGACCTAAATGACCAAAGAAGATAACAGCGAAATATCACGCTGCGGAAACAGTCTAAATCGCTTTATTCTGTAAAGCGAAACATGGTCACCGTCTAACGGATCAGCTGTACAATTTAGAAGCCATTCCGACACGTGCCCCGGGCAAACAGGCCGGGGCCAAGGGGGGCTATTTATTTAGGGGGACTCGGTTGTTTAGCTGCACCCCACTGAACAAACAATACTTGGAAGACTTACAGGATGTGATATCTCATCAATACTGTTTTAATTATAGCTACATGACAACTGTTTTCAGAAGAAAAAATAACTGAGGGCTGTCAACTGATCTTGTCGGCTTTATATGACAGTCCAAAATGTTTTCCAGCCCGGATGGTGTGACAAAATAATTGCTTTTAACAAATCAAGACTTACATTTGAGAGTGGCTAACATCCGACTTTACTTAAGCATTGTTCATTCACCTCACGGAGATAAGAAATCCAGGAAGATTGTTAGCTAAATAAATATATTGGCAGAGTGGCCTATATAAAATATTGGACTCTTACTTTACTTGAGGCTATTTTTGTTTTGCAGTGAAACATAACAAAACATGGACAATGTGTTTCAGCATCTTGCATTGTTTTGCCTACATATAGGAATGATATGTAGAATATAGGAACTTGCGCACCATGAAGTGAGCTGAAAGTTTGTCTTGGCTTCTAGAGTACCTACCGACGCGCTGAGAGAGAATCGCCATCTAATGGGAAAATCGCTATATTGCACACTAAGGTGGTCTACTTGGGAAGCTTGCAAGCTGCTGCCGATCTGCTTTCTACAGCGCATCATTACGAGCGAGCGCGAAGCGCTCACGAGTTCTCACTGAATACGGGCTGTGTATCACATATAAGCGGCCGACCCGACCGACCGACCGACCGACCGACCATAACGCCTTTGAGCTTATATCTTTGGAATCCCGCACCCGATGGACAAGCACGGTCTTTGCCATCTGATATCCCCATTCAATCAATTATGTTATTGACATGCATCGTCTCTGAAAAAAACCTGATGCGAAAACTTAAATTCTGGCCAAGTGATCTCACAGTTTGCAAACCGGTTAAGGAGCAAAAATCAGGAGAAACTTATCTATTACTCAAAATATTTGTATTGTAGATTCGTAGACTATATTTTGAATTGATATGAGAATAGGTGTTAAATATCCGGCCTGCGTAGTTATTTTTTTAGAAACTCACCTTGTACACTCTCTCTTGAAAGTATCTGTACACTGCGTTGGGGGCGCTACCCGGCCCGACCGTGGTTGGGTAGACAAGTTTGTGAGTCACTGGAGTGTCTGGCCAAGCCAGGGATCGTGGAACCTAAGGGGAGCCGAGCGAGCTGTCAAGGAGGTTCCGATAATCGCATGCCCCGTGTCCCCGGTACTGTGCTGATGCACGATTATCTACTGTGATCGCCAGATCGCTTGGGACTCCAATATTCGGCTATTTCTTTTGAAGGTATCAACTGGCATAAACGAATTTCACGCAGTGGATGTTTGAGACCCTGCGCAAATGTCTATTATTGTGTTTTTTTACTGGTAAATAAAAGTTCTGGTACTTTTCATTCACTCCTAATGTCAAAGACAATGCAAGCTCGGATTGAGGCTAATGCCTGGCCGCTCAGAAGTCCCGCCCTTGACTGTCCACTAACTGCAATTGCAACTGACTGGTCACGGGGCGGAGGTCACTTCTAGAAAATCGTGGACACGCCTTATAGATGTCCCGATCCGTGTTGGTGTAACTTTATTCTACAAGTAATTTCCATGGTTATTTTAAAGTTTGACGAATGAGTCTTTTCGCCTTGTTTGAGGCCTAAATAAAATGCTGATACAATTTTGGCATTATACTAGATATTGCATTGGAGTATGTCTATATTAACATTTTCGGACAGCAGGAAAGAGCAAAGAGTAATAAGTAACCAATTAGTAGTTCTTGAATCAGTGCCGTATCCTTATATACGTAACCAATTGGTAGTTGTTCAATCAGTGCTGTATACCTAAATTCTTGACCAATATGTAGTTAGTGGTTGAATCAGTGCAATATAGTTACGATATAGAATCAATATAGTTACAATATTCGGTAAGTCGTGTAATTAAGAAGTGTAGTTCGCACAGTGGCGGATCTACGGTTGGGCAAAATGGGCAATTGCCCCCCCCCCCCCCCAACGAAATATCGGTCGGCAAACGTATGTTTTTGCCTCCCCCACCGATCCGACAGGTTGTGATTTTTGCTCTGGTACAGTGGCGGATAAATCTTTCTTCGAAGATACGAAGAATTTTGCATTTTTACATGGAGAGACAAACAAAAAAAAACACAGTAAGACAAAACAAAATTACCGTCCGACCATTTTTAATTTTCTTGAAAAGTTGTGCATTGGGGTTTCAAGAGCGATAATTTATTGGTGGTGACCAAAAAAACACACATTTTCCAAGATACGGCCTTCCGTATTTTCCCAAGTTCACTGTGCACTGTGCAGGCCTAATTTTGACGACCAATATCTCCGAGACTAAAAAACGATTTGGATAAACTGTTTTTTGTTTGGATCAGGATTAGTCGAAGAAAATTTTTGCAATCACGGAGTTTCTAATTTTTTTGTCACGTGATTTCGTGACCTACTTTTTGCGCCGTGACCTTGACCTGTTGGAAACGGAAATTAACATTTCTGCCTGATGAAGATTTGAGCTTCATTGATGTACTTCGTATAAAAAATAAAAAAGTGGGGTTCGACCTGTACAAATTTAATTTTGAGTCTTGCAAAACTGAGATAATACGCTGTTTGGGCACCTGTCCGTCGATAACTTCGCATCTACTTGACATACGCTTTCGAAACAAAGTCCAGAGTGACTCCCGACGACGAAACCTCTCGGTTGGTGCCTGTTACACCGACATCAGGTCGCCATATGACCTGACAGGCCAATACAACGTAGCATATCCAAACAGCGTATGGTGTGCATTACAAGGCTCAAAGGTAGTTTGTACAGGTCGAACCCCACTTTTTAGATTTGTTTTATACGAAAGGCTATCAACGGAACTCAAATAGTCATCAGACGAAAACAAAACATAATTTCAGTTTCCAACATCAGACGAAAACAAAACATAATTTCAGTTTCCAACAGGTCACGGCGCAAAATGTAGGTCACGAGCTCACGTGACAAAATGAAAATAGAAAATCCGAGATTGCCAAATTGTTCGTTGACTAATTCCGATCAAAACAATACAAAACATCAAAATCGCTTCTTTAGTCTCGGAGTTATTGGTCGTCAAAATTAGGCCTTCACGGTGAACTTGGGAAATTTTCGGAAGGCCTTATCTTGTTTGTTTTATTCTTCGGTCACCACCAATGAACTGCCGCCCTTGAAACACTTTTGAACAATGAACTGCCCCCAGTGCACAACTTTTCAAGAAAATTAAAATCGGTCGGACGGCAAATTTGAGAAGAAAGAAATGGTTGTCTTACTGTGGAAGTCCCAAAAAGTAGGTTTTACAGGTCAAACCCCACTATTTTAACTTTTTGATACGAAAGTACATCAATGAAGCTCAAATCGTCATCAGACGAAAATGTTAATTTCAGTTTCCAACAGGTCAAGGCTACGGCGCAAAAAGTAGGTAACGAGGCCACGTGACAAAAAACAGAAACAAAAATAGAAAATCCGTGATTGCCAAATTGTTTTTCGACTAATCCTGATCCAAACAAAACAAGTTTTCATTTTTTGTTTTGACTCAGAGTTATTGGTCGTCAAAATTAGGCTTGCACAGTGAACTTGGGAAAATACGGGAGGCTGTATTTTGGAGAGAAAAAAAATTTGGGAGGAATTTTTTGGTCACCACAAATGAATTCCCCGCCCTTGAAACCCCCAATGCACAACTTTTCAAGACAATTAAAAATGGCCAGACGGCACCCACCGTCGTTTTACTGTGGAATGTGATCTTAGGTCTTATGTCAAATGATCTTAGTGAATGTGATCTTAGGTCAGATCACGTGATTTTATCATGTGGCCATTTTAAATTCGGATTTTTTTTCTTGCCATAATCGACTTCGATATATTGGCCTTCGATGGTAAGAAATTGGAGATAGTTTTTTTTGGGGGGGAATCATGGTCTTTGGTAATAACTTTGCACATAATTATTGTGCTAGAGATTTTAACTCAACGCCATTATATCTGTCTCGTCGAGCTGCTTTCAATGATGCATAGCATGACCCCGCAGGTCACTCCATGACGCCAAGGTCCCCTGAGGTTGATTTCCCAAATTACCTGGCTTGATTATACAATAATCAAGCCAGGTAATTTTTTTTTCAAGCCAGGTAATTTATTGACATTTTTCGCTTTATTTCGCACAATTTAACTTTTTTTCCTTTGGAAGACACTTTTAGCTATTTTTATAACATTCTCGGTCTGGAAATAGAGAGGAAAAAATGATATCTTGAGGACCCACAGACGCCTCTACCGGCGAAATATTTAATTATGTCATCATGTGATCTTGATCACTGAGCGAAATAGGTTGGCACGTGATTCAAAGGGCCTGCACCCTCCTATTCCACCTAAAACAAATCACGAATTTTAACTGAGAACATTTCGAAATCACGTGGCCTGACCTGAGGTCACATGCCAAAATTTCGACACTTTTTCATTCGAGTTCTCACACAAGATTACATTACATTAATTTGTGGTTCATGGCGATTCTGATGATAGTTTTAGTTTTATATAGTTTTATATCATAGTGTTATATCATCATAGTATCATAGTTTTATATCATTCGAATTATTTATAGGATATATCCCGATATATATATCGCCCGAAGAAAATTAAACCTTTGTGCGACATTAAAGAGATGCCTGACTTTATAACTCGAAAACCGTTCGACGGACGGGGCTGAAAATTTTACAGCGTGATTGTACAGTCCAGATAACCCCCGTCACCTAGTTCAATCGAAATGTGAGAAGTAGGATGTTATGGTTTGGTCGATCTGACGTGGACTGAACCGGGTGACCTCTGGTCACGTGATCTTGAGGTCACATAGTGACTACAGGGCTGATGTATATCATTGAAAGCAGGTCGACGAGATACCTAAGCATAATGCCGTTTAATTGAGCTCTCTAGCACAATTATGTGCTAAGTTATTACCAAAGACGCGCTGGTGACCATGATTTTCCAAATACAAAAATATAAATATTATATTTAGAAGAAAAAAACTATCAGCAACTTTTTAAACATCGAAAGTTTATGTATCGATGTCCATTCTGGCATGGAAAAAAATCCGAATTTTTAAAGACCACTTTATAAAATCACGTGATTTGACCTGAGATCACGTGTTGAAATAGCAAATTTTCAGAATTTCCATAAATGATTACGTCATAATAATCTATTGTACCTGATGATTCTGGTGATTATCGAGCGGGCACGAAGCGCCCGTGAGGTTTCTCCTCAACATACTAGACAAATTTACCTTTGACCCTGCCCGAACCGGCCCGACACGGCCCGACACGACCGTACAGACGCTTTTCGGAATCTAATGACTTTACAACCACTGCTCCGATTGAGATTGGGCTTTCACCATTGGATAGGTCCATCAAATCAATTTTGTTTTTGGTATGGTGCGCTCTGAGGCCTATTTCACAAAGAAGTTAGTAATTACACATGTTTGCGATTACAAACGCAAGAAAATATTGCAAACCTCACAAAAAGCTATTTCACAAACATTCGCCACCTCTGAATTACCGATTGTAAAGAAAATTGTAAACACAAATGTTAGTACAGCAGCAAGCTTGAAATCAAGAACGTTTGTATTAAACTTGATGCTAATGACAAATAATTTGATTGTTAACAAATTAATTTAACAAATATTTACATTGTGGTTTATTTTTTTATTCAATATAACATTAGTTATAGGGAGAATAATCTTTTAATTAACATTTCATCGAAATGCAAACTCTGATCGTAAAAACACATCTTGGTAAGCAGTTAGAGTAAACAGAATTTGACCATTCACCAGGTGGAGAAGCATAACAACAGAACTACTCTTAAAAGGAAGATCGTTGAATTTCTCGACCATTTTTTTCACCTAACCTAGCCGATTTCTTACTTCATAAAGGGTGAAGGTTCACTGTACATTGCACAAGACATCGTTGACCGCTGCAATTCTATCGCCATGCGGTTTCTCCGCGCGGAGGCGCCCCTCACAGCGCAATCGGTAAGGTGCATGCACTGTGACTGGACTTCAAAGCTGGAGATCCCTGTTCGAATCTCTCGGAAAAATAAATGTTTTGGGCAGCTATACCTATGCATAACTAAACCATTACCCTAACAACCTCGGCAACGTAACAACCTCACCAAGAAAATAACCTGAACAGTCAAACAATGTCAACTGTCAATGCAGTTTCTGAAATTCAGAACCCCTGACCCACTGGAATTACAAGTTTGTAATTGCAAACATTTCCTCACTTCTGTCAACCTTTGAGAAATAGAACATGTGCAATTGCAAACATTTTTACAAACAATGTCTTTGTAAAGTAGTTTGTAAATAGTAAATTGAGATTTACTGCCCTGGGGTTTTGTGAAATCCAAATTACAAACATGTGTAAAAATTATTTGTTATTACAAAGAAATTCTTTGTAATTACAAACTTTTTTGCTTTGTGAAATAGGCTACAGACAGGGGTGGTACCACAGCGCGTGGCAGTTGGCATACACAAACGTCGAAATGAACAAAAAGAATTTTTGATCAAAAATGGCTTTATTAATCTCAGCATTAATTTATACGATGAAGCATGCAGCGCCCAGGACGTACTCCCTTTTGGCGGATTCGAGAAAGGAGATCATGAACAATTTTATACAACTTAGTTTTATGTTGGCATGCATGTTGCATGTTTTATGTTGTTGCATGTTTTATGTTGCATGTTTTATGTTGGCATGATTAAAAGGACTAAAAGGGCTATGTGTTACTACCACGTGTGCTCCCTTACCGTTTCATATTTCAAACCTGTTTTACCTTTACCAGAGCCCGCCCGCTCGGTCATCGCCCAAAAAGGCGTTATACTGGTATATAGATTTATATTACTCGCATGATTACCGAGCGGGCGCGAAGCGTCCGTGAGGTTTCTTGTCAACTTACTAGACAAATTTACATTTGACCCGGCCCGAACCGGCCCGAACCGGCCCGCCCGGCCGTACATACGCTTTCGGAAGCTAATAACTTTGCAACCACTGCTCCGATTGAGATCTGGGTTTCACCATTGGATAGGACCATCAAATCAATTTCGTTTGCGGTATAGTGCGTTCTGATAGAGGTGGTACCACAGCGCGTGGTGGTACCACACGCAAACGTCGAAATGAACAAAAATAATTATTGATCAAAAATAGTTGTATTGATCTAAGCATGAATTTATACGATGAAGCATGCAGCGCTCAGGACGTACTCCTTTTGGCGGATTCGAAAAAGGAGATCATGAACAATCTAATACAACTTAATGTTTATGTTGGCATGCATGGAGGCCTGGCAATTTTTATGGAGGACTAAAAGGACTAAAAGGACTAAAAGGACTATGTGTTACTACCACGTGTGCTCCCGTACCGTTTCATATGTCAAACCTGTTTTAGCTTTACCAGAGCGCGCCTGCTAGGTCATCGCTAAAAAAGGCGTTGTGCTGGTAAAAACAATTGTTTTATTTATATAATCATGAATTTATACGATGAAGCATGCGGCGCACAGGACGTACTCCATTTGGCGGATTCGAGAAAGGAAATCATGACAAATGTAATACACTTATTTTGTATGTAGTTTGTCCCAGGGAAGCAACATATACCGCTCGTTTACCGCCGATTAAGGCGTTTTACTGGTTTAGATGGGAGATATTGTCCGCTGAAAATTTGAGTTTTGCTTGACATTACAAAGTTTCCCGAGGCTGTAACTCGAAAACCATTTGACGGACGAGGCTGAAAATTTCACAACGTGAGTCAACAGCCCAGATAACCGCCGACAGGTAGTTTTATCGAAATATGAGATGTAGTATGTTATTTAGAGATGGTTTTGGTCGATCTGTTCTGGAATACCCCAATTGCCCCCCCCCCCAAAAAAAAAAAACACGCAAAATCAGTATGCAAATGCATTATCCCCAACCGTTCCGGGAGGTTGTGATTTTTTTCCGGGAAGGCGAGATTTACCCCCGTCCCCCGCTCAGCGAAACTTTCGTGCTGACGACCTGACGCCCACCTCCCCCCCCCCCCCCCCCCCCCACTCAAAAACCTTTCCCGCTGACGATCCGACGTCACCTCCCCCACTGCCGCTCAACGACTCTGCGATGACGACCCTAAACCACCCCCCCCCCCCCCTCCCCCGGTCAACAACTTTTCGCTGACAACGGAACGAAATTCCCCCCCCCCCCCCCCACACCTAGAAACCTAGATCCGCTACTGAAGTCGCATCTCGTGTAGTTACAATATTTATCAGAATGAGCTAATATTGCAGGAATAGTATATTTAGGCAGCACTTGCACACCCTGACTGCGCTTCTGCCGATTCTGCCTGCATGGCATCCACTATCCACCTGGCATTTGTTACCGCTAGACACACGTGGATCACTCGTCTAAAACATCCTTTGTCAGAAATTCGTTCATGCCCGTGTTGAATTCAAAACATTATAGCTAAAAATTAATGTCTCAAAATAGGATCTGCGTTACTTCACAGCTCACAGTAACAGTTGTATAACTCTACTTCTCTCATTTGCATTCCTACCTAACGCCGTGCCAGCCGGCAGCAGTATAACAGCGAGGTTTCTAATCATGTTTGCGAACAATTTTATGCACAATAGGTATAGTGATATTATAAGAACAAAACTGGCGAACCGATAATTAAAGTTTCTATAAATTCCAAACAGTGGTATTGTTCCAAACATCTGTATATTCACGATGTACACTACACTAGCATGTCTTATCCAATTCATAACATCATTTTTAGATCAGCTAAAGTTACAGTTTAGCTAGAAGCTATGTTTACCTTTGGCAAGTGATTCCATCAACCTTTCAAAGCCGACCTGTCAGTTAACCCGCCATTGACTGGGGGCGGGCGTTTAACGCCCCCCCCCCCTGATGAATTATCGCAATAGCTAAAAAAAACTAATAGCGCTATCAACGTAAAACTTCGAGTACCTTCTTATAATTCGTTTTTACGTTTTGTGTGGAAACATGAAGAAATTTTGTCGATTTTTTATCTCGAGTCATAGCGAATTTAGTGACGTCACTACACACGAGTTTTACACCAAAATCATCTAAACTTTTCTAGGCCGTACAAATGCCACATTTGAAGCAAAATGCAACATAAAAACGCCAAAAGATAGAAAATTGCAAGGGCTACCAAGCAGCTATCTCGGATTTCTGAAAATTTTAATTTTGACGGCAAAAAAACCCTCAAAAACGTGTTTTTTGTAATTATCACAAAATCAAAATGTTCTAAAAAAAAAACGGAACATATGTCAGAGAACCATACCTAGGCAACTACCATACCAAATTTAAAACTGATATCTCGATTTTTGACTGACTTATGACATCTAAAGTATGGGTAACTCATGACATCATATTTTGAAATTGTGTTTCTGGGCTTTTATTGACTAGATATATACAAATAAATGCCACCACTGTATGTCTGAGACAAAACTGGTCTAGCCTTTTTTGCCTTTTTGCCTTTTGTTTAGATTTAACAATTTAACATTTTGACCTTCGGTGACCTGAACTTGACCTGAAATTGACATTTACTTCACGTAATTGAAGTCAGGTGGTAAAATGACTATCACTATCGAATTATACGTGGAAAATAACTCATAAAACATGTGTTGCATGACCTTCGTAGATATTTTGAGCATAGTGACCCTTTGTGACCTGACTTTGACCTTGACCTTGGCCAACAATCTCACTTTAGCTCATGCAGGATATGTATCAAACCTTTGGCAGCACTTTGGGTGAAACTGGTCGCAATCGAAGGCTTTGGATGGAAAGTATGACCCATAAACTTAAATACGCCGATTTTGACCTTTGACCTGACCGTGACCTGACATTTGACCTCACTTTGACATTTTTTTAGCAGACTTTAGATTCGTCTCATTGAGAGCTTTCGATTGCCACCTTTTTTCGCTACAATCATTGGTTCGGAAGATAACCAGGGGCAGTTTAACGCCCCCCCCCCCCCTCCCCAGTCAATGACGTTCAGCTGAGACCCCAGTCAATGCCGGGTTAACGAACTTTCAGTCGCCACAGAACAGTAATCTTAAAGTATACGCTGCTTCACAAGCATTATACTAACGGCCAGACTTGTAACGACTCATTTAGTTTGCAATCGACTCAAGTCTGACTCAACAACCGAAGAACTGACTCGACTCTTCACTCAAGTGCTGTTTTAAAACAAATAAATCGACTCAACTCTTGACTCAAGTGCTGTTTTTAAACATTGAATCGACTCGACTCTTGAATCAAGTGCTGTTTTACAAATGTAATCGACTCGACTCAAAAATATATTTGAGTTGACTCAATTTGACTCATCATCACAAGTTTAATTAAATTGACCGGGGACGGGAGGGGAGGGGGGTCGGGTCGCAGCAGAATCGCATTTTATCTAGTGTAAACATCACATTTGGTTGAGTCGACTCAAGTCTGACTCAACAGCCAAAGAACTGACTCGACTGTTGACTCAAGTACCGTTTCAAACAAATTGAATCGACTCGACTCTTGACTCAAGTGCGTTTTTTCCAATTGAATCGACTCGACTCTTGACTCAAGTGCTGTTTGTTTTTCATTGAATTGACTCGACTCATGACTCATCCAAATATGTCCGACTCATGAGTCGATGCATGACTCAACTCTGAGTCGGTTACAAATCTGCTAACGGCGACACCAGAATAATTAAAACCAATATATAAATATCAAATGTATAATATACGGGCGCGTGTTGCTGTGGCTTTTCGTCAGCGAGCTGTGGCCAAACGCCTCAGACAAACAAACAGACAGACATACAAATTACAAAGCCACTACACGAATAGGCTGCCCCAGTATAGGTCACTACACGAATAAGTCACTACACGAGTAGGTGTAGTGACTTATTCGTGTAGTGACTTGTTGTGCAAAATACAGGGTGTTTCATAATGAATGCCAAATGTAAATTTTTTATTATTCACATATAAAATATTGTATTGTTGTGTTTGTTGGACTAATACAAATCTAAACAATACACATCTGTCCGATGGACACAACGATCCGATGGAGCAAAGGCCCATCGGATCGTGGTGGATGCTGCGGATGGCGCTGCTGTCCTGAATCCAGCCAACTGGCCGGCTGGGCTACGTGTTCGCGCCTGGTCGGCACAGCGTACACAGCCGTTTTAGCCCGTCAAGTCCCACCCAGCACACCGCCGGCAAGGAAACTGCTCGGAGGGGGTCGCCGATTGCGGTTTCAGACGTGGCTCCGGGCGACTCCAAGCTGCTGGAGAGACGGACTGATAGACGGGCTTCTGGATGCGAGCCTTTGGAGGGAGACCTAGCTGAAGTGACTGATGGAGCCAATCTGGTGGGTAATCTTAAAATTGGAGTGTACAACTGCGAAGGATTTCTGTCAGCTCTCCCGTATGTTACCTCACTGCTAAAGTCTTGTCATGTGCTATTTCTGTCGGAAACGTGGCTGTCTGCGTCAGAGCAGAGTACTATGACGCAAGTGATGCATGATGGCTGTAATGATGACTTATGTGTTCAATCATTTGCAATGGAGCTCCCTCCAGGTGTAGGTTCTGGTAGGCGACATGGAGGGGTAGCCCTAATCTGTAAGAGACTAGCCGGCTTAAATTTTCGTGAAATATCTTGTGATGACGCCCGGCTGTGCGGTGTAACTATATGTAATGATCGTAGCCCTCTAGTAACAATCTTCGGTTGCTACATGCCTTTCTGGGACTGCTCAGCCCAAACTGTAGATTATTACGCGGAAATTGTTGGTAAACTGGATTCCCTGATTGCAGCCCATCGATCCACCGCTCCAGTGGCACTCGTTGGAGACTTTAATTGTGCGCTCCCACGGATGCCTGCAACCTGTAGACCTGAGAACTGGGCGCAGTTGAGAGGGTTCTCTCCCCTGAGCTGCCAAATGCAGGGTCTGCTTGATGAACACGATCTGATAGTGGCTGAGTTCTGTTTCCCACAAGATACTTGTTATACATATGAGCGAGGGGACTATCACACTCATATAGATCATATCGCCATACCTCGGTGCCTGCAAGCGGTTATGGTCAGCTGCAGAATATTGCCGCCTTCTTTTGAAAATCTGAGTCCGCATCTGCCTATAATTGTCAGCTTTGATATTGCCATTCGTGGCACTGCTGGCTGTGTGAACTCTGCCGGAGTGCCCATCCCACGCCCTGACTCTTTGAGATGGTACTCAGGGGAACGCAATGAAACATACATGCATCTCCTGTCCTCTAGTCTTTCAGCCGTTCCAGGGAGCATCACAGACGTTGCTGGCTGCCTTGATGAATTTGCTGATTTAATTACGTCTAGCATTCACGCAGCGGCCCGAGACTCTGGCTGTGCCAAACCATCTCGACTGCCAGACCATCTCGATGATATGCATGACTGCTATCATGAGGCTAGGCGGGCTTATAGGCTCGCCCGCAAGGTAGCTGCTCGCTCCAGTATTGACCAGGAAGCTAAACTCCTTCACAGGCTTCGCCAAGGAAATCTTCCATCTTTTTGGAGACATGTAGGAAGAGTTCGCCGCGAGCAGCAGCCTGTTCAGTGTGCGCTAGATGCCGAATGCTTTCGTGCACATTTCTCAGCGATCCATGAGGATAGCGAAGGGCTGCTCAGCCCTTCCCAGAGACTGATTCGTGACGCAGTGGCTGAGCGATTTGCCGAAGGTTGTGACGATGCTGAGCCAAGGGTTGTAGCACGAGAGGAGGTGACTCAGCTTATCCCGAGACTGAAGCGAGACTCCGCCCCAGGACCTGATTCTGTAACCGTCGAGCATTTGCTTTTTGGTCAGTGTCCTGAATTGCTTGAGGCTATTGCTGGCTTGCTGACAGCTTGTTTTGCAACTGGACGTGTCCCAGCCTCCTTTTCGACTAGTGTGGTGAAGCCGATTAAAAAAAGCCGGGTATGGACCCTAATCTGCTAGATAATTATAGGCCCATCTCATTGACGTCTACTCTGTCCAAGCTGCTTGAGCTTCTAGTGTTAACCGAACTGGAGTCATCTTTCGTTCCGCATGACCTACAGTTTGGGTTTGTTCACCATAGAGGTACAACTGAGGCGTCCCTGTTGGTCAGTGAGACGGTGCAATGGCATCTAAGGAGAGGCTCTCCTGTGTTTGCGGCCAATTTGGACGCTGGGAAATTCTTTGACCGGATTTGGCATGACGGTCTTTTTTGGCACCTCATCGAGCTTCTGAGTGTCAGAACTTGGTGCCTATTGCTGTGGTGGTACCGAGAACTGCTTGGTCAAGTAGCCTTTCGAGGGTTTCAGTCTCGTGACTTCCGAGTGCACAGGGGAACTAGGCAAGGGGCAATTTTGTCGCCAACGCTGGCCAATGTTTTCCTCCGTCCTTTATTAGCGGCGCTGGATGACAGCGGCAGAGGGGCAGTCCTCCATGGGTGGCATGTTCCGGCGGCCTGTTATGCTGATGATCTGTGTCTCCTATCGTGTAACGTCAGCTATCTTGGTCATCTCCTATTTCTTGTGGAGAAGTTTGCAATAAACTGGAGGCTAGAGTTCACGAGTCCTGAGAAAGCCAAGACCAAGAGTCATTGTATTGTTTTTGGCAGTGACGCACTGGCAGAGGCACCGTCATGGTTCCTTACTGACCAACAACTTAGAGTAGTCAGTGACACAGAGCATCTTTGCACTGTCGTCTCTTCTAACTTGCAGGCGAAACAGCACGTCAATCAGCGTGTGAAGCTTGCCCGCGGCTCCTTCTATGGCCTAACGCCTGCTGGTATCTTCAGCAAAGATTTAGCCCCCTTGGACAAGGCATTCCTGTGGCGCACGATTGTGGCTCCTTCTCTGACCTTTGGAATCGCAGTTGTCCCGCTCCGGCCTGAGGATGTCTGTGAGCTTGAAAGCTTTCAAGCTCGCCATCTCAAGGCGGCGCTTGGACTGCCACCTCAGGCCCACCTTCAGCCCTACTTGCGGCACTTGGAGTGCCAAGCATCCAGGAGACCCAGAGATGCATGGTTTTTCGCGGGCTTTGCAATGTCTTTAAATCAGAGCACAGGCTGTCCAGAGCCATGACGCGAGGCTTAGCCGTGCTAGCTGTTGACTCTTCCCAGCTGGATGGATCGTTTCTGGGGCTCGTGCATAGCATGTGTAATTATAATTTTGAAAATATTATGTCTTTGGCCTCGGGGAACATCGACCCAGAAATGATCCATCCGCAGTCAGAGCCTGATGGAGTCGTTGACTCACTCCGTTTTTTGGCATCGTGCACAGATGAAACTGCCCGTCATCTGTTGCGCCTTATGGTGATGCCATGGTATTAGGTAATCTATGGTGATGCCGACCTTTTAGCCTTGATGTGGTCTCTTGGGATATTGATGTTGTACTGTACAATATCGTGATGCTCGGTTTTTGTGCAATGATGTGTGTGCGCACTGGCCACTGCTCTTGGAATTTGTCACTACTTGTGATGCAAAATAAACGTGATGATGATGATGATGATGAATAGCCAACAGGAGCGGATCCAGGAATATTCCCAGGATGAGGCGGAGTGCAGTGTTTATGGCCGGTAAAAAATATGTGAACGCAGTATATTTTGTTAGTAGATAAAATGGAAAGGTCTTGTTGATGAATGAAGTGATTACGAAGCACTCTACATGAATTTTGTGAGCGTAATTTTGTAATTTTGTAAGCTTACATTTGTCGGTCTCCAGGAGAGGGTCCATATCCGCGCCTGGTCATAGTTTTCTTTGATCTAGTGATTGGTCAAATTATTATTACAAGTTAAGAAAAAGAACAACTGCATCTCTCATTTTACTATCTGGAAAGAGCTGAAGGATTATACATATTACATTGTGGGCTAGGAGTTCAAAAGTTGCGGCTCTAATTCACAATCTCGCGCTGTGTCCCGAAACACGACAGAGCAGTGTCAAGGCGGGCGCCGGGGTGGGTGGGGGAAAGAGGGGAGGGTGACACGACCTTTGACCGGTCGGTGAGCTGTCAGGCCGCGAATACACTGCGCCAGTGCGCAGTGTATTTGCGCTAATTGCGCATATGTGCATTGGCGGATCCAGAACGGTGGTTGGGGGGGGGGGGGGTCACGGGTGTTTTGTTTTGTTTGGGGGGCAAATTCCAAAATTTCTCACAAAATTCTGAAAACTCGTCGGATTTCGCTTGCTTATGCATTGATAGCTGATTTAAAAGAAACTTCCCTTAATACAAGTTGCTTATATTTTATTCTATATGAGGAAATATGTCAATTTTCGCCGATTTCAGTCGCTTTGGGGGGCCATACCCATTTCGCCTTGACGTTCCGCAGTGCACTAATGCCATGCGGCACAGCATACCCGTGTGAGGCATCCGACTGGAAAACCAAGACGCCATCCCCATGGCACCAATGGTGTGCGACGCTAGTGTTCAAATATCCTGAATCCGACCGGGGGAAAATTGTGTCACACACGCACGCACACACACACGCACACGCACACGCACACGCACACGCACACGCACACGCACACGCACACGCACACGCACACGCACACGCACACGCACACGCACACGCACACGCACACGCACACGCACCTTATCAATGTTACATTGGATCTGGTTTATTGGCGAAATTCAGGGAGCAGGTCAGGATCTTTGTGTGGATCCCTTAACAATATGTTGATATATGAGATGCCAATAGGTGCTGGACAAATTTAAACATATCGCGATTTCACTGAATCCGGGGTCCAGATCCTTGAGATGCGGGATAATTATTTCTGGATTTGGACATATGTATTTTCGGGCCAAGTGCACTATGTTTCAAAACTGTTTCGTCGCACCGCTACTCCTAATACCTCCACAAGCTCACAGACGAATTTCGGATCAACCCTAAGCGCTACTGGTCATTTCTGAAATGTGTCACCAAAAAATCGTCTCTCCTGTTCTTCGCGACGCGGCTAACAATCATGTAACCGGAGATACCGAGTGTGCGACACTTCTAAACGAGACTTTCGCGTTAAATTTTCGGACCCTTTTGTAGCGCAACTACCTGAGGCGCCCGCGTACGACTTAGATGTTCTCTGCGAACTGCATGTGTCCGATGTCGCGGTGAGGAGCGCTCTGCGAGTATTAGCGCCGAGCAAGGCATGCGGTACCGATAATATCAGTGCGCGAGTTATTGTAGAGTGTGCGGAGGAGTTGGTGGTGCCGCTCACCAAGATATGTAGGATGTCTGTCGCAGCTGGAGTCTTCCCGGAAAGATGGAAGCAGGCAAACATTATTCCTATTTTCAAAAAAGGCGACACAAATCTGCCTACAAATTATCGTTCGGTATCCCTGCTCAGTCTCTTCGGGAAGATTCTAGAGCGTGTAGTGTGCGACCAGCTGTATTGCCATGTCTCATCTGTTATTTGCGTGGAGCAGCATGACTTTGTTCCGAAGCGATCTTGCGCCACGAACTTAGCCATGTTTCTCAAAACCGCGTGGGAGGCCATATCGGACGGGTATCAGACGGACGCCATCTATACTGACTATTCGGCTGCATTTCAAAGTGTTAATCACGCGCTTATCATCCACAAGCTCGAACATTCATACAACCTTTGTGAAAACGCTCTAAAATGGTTCGTCTCGTACCTGTCCGATAGGCGCCAGAGGGTCTTCGTGAACGGAGAAACATCCGATTGGAAACCTGTTATCTCCGGAGTTCCAGAGGGATCGATTTTGGCACCTCTAATTTTATCGCTCTTCATCAACGATCTACCACGATCCCTCGACTCAGATTGTCTCATGTATGCCGATGACGTCAAAATTTATCGCAAAATTAGCACCCCGTCTGACGGGTGACTGCTGCAGGATGATCTCAGTCGTCTCTCAGCCTGGTCTGTCAGATGGGGACTAAACTTAAATCCATCCAAATGCAAAACGTTCACGATCACCCTCAGGCGCGCACCAGTCCAGACCAGCTACTATATAGGCAGCTCCAAGTTTAAACTTGATCATGTCGAGGAGATACGTGACCTGGGTGTGACATTGGATCGAAAACTTACTTTCGCTGCGCACGTTGACAGCATCGTCAAACGAGCAAATCGATCCCTGGTTCTCCTCATCCGCTATTTTCAATCTGGCTCGAACCACGTTTCAAACTTCAATCGCACAGCTATTGTAGCTGCCTATTTTTCCAACGTGCGATCTATTTTCGAGTTTTCAACTGTGATCTGGGCTGGTGCGGCCGACTCCCATACAAAGCGGGTCGATCGGGTGCAGCACAAATTCTTTATGTGGCTTCTCCACAACACCCAGTCCGGAAATGCTCTTTCTATCTCCTATCGTGACCTCTGTCACCACTTCAAAATCCCCACTCTAACCGCAAGGCGAGTTCAGCATGATCTCCTTTTTCTCAAAAACGTTCTATACAGCAAACTGGACGCACTAACATTTGAAGATCACATCAATAAAATCGTTAGTAGGGCGAACAGAATGTTAGGTGTGATGATCAGGTCGCTCCAGGTTGGCCATCCATTTGGGGGAGCGAGATCTAGAGCAAGACTAAAACCGAAACCGGAACCGATCTTGGCAGCTTATTCGGCAAATATCCGCTCGATTTTAGAATACGGATGCATCATCTGGGGCGGCGCTGCTAAGACTCACTTGGAAAGACTGGACAAAATTCAACACAAGTTTCTAATTTGGCTGGCATCCATTTCTTTCCGGCAATCACGGACTCTGGATTATGATCAACCTTTGGCACTATTTAAAATCCCAAGCCTAGCCAATAGAAGGACGCAATATGACATCCTTTTCGTACACAAAATTCTCACTGCAAAAATTGACTCTGCTTTCTTGCTCGGGAGCTTTCCGCTGCATGTGGCGGCGAGAGTGACACGTGCGGTGGCCGGCACGCTCCTTTGTGTCCCGCCCGGCATGAAGGAGACCGTTAGACGAGGTGTGTTTTGTCGTGTCCAAAGTTTTTAACGACTACATGTCTTCCTGTCCGTACTCTGATCCTTTTAGCTGCACGCCGGGTCAGTTTAGGTCACAAGTTATAAAACATATCAGGAACCATCGTTCTTAATATACTTTATACTGCTCTGGAAACTATTATGCATTGTTTGTATCCGATTCTTTAGCACTTCATTGTTTTTCAACTCTGTTCCCATTTTTTATATTTGTGTATGTATATGTATGTATGTGTTTATGTATGTGTGTTCTTTGATGATTATATATGTTGACTTGAGCTTTTATTGGGAGCATGCTCCTGTTGCTCATATGTTCTAAATAAACAAATAAACAATAAACACCGCGTTTGCTTGAAAGCTTCTCTCTTCACGTGCCCGCCCGATCGACCCGCCAACAAAACCTGCTTAATGTTCCTCACTCTCGTGTCAACATCGTGCAGAATGGAATGTTCACTCGCTTGCCAATGGTCACGAACGCCTTCCTTAGAGAGAAGACTGTCCCGGCCGACATCTTCGATGATGGTCATGGCTCATTCAAGCGGCAGGTGCTGAAGTATGTCAGGAAGCAGTGTGGATTGCATGATGTTTTGCGTGACATGTAACGCGTTTTTAACATTGTTCTGTTATCGTTTTTTTATTTATACTTTTGTAGCTGTATTTGTGTGTGTGACTTTTGACCGGTCGGTGAGCTGTCAGGCCGCAAATACACTGCGCCAGTGCGCAGTGTATTCTTTTGACCGGTCGGTGAGCTGTCAGGCCGCAAATACACTGCGCCAGTGCGCAGTGTATTCTTTTGACCGGTCGGTGAGCTGTCAGGCCGCAAATACACTGCGCCAGTGCGCAGTGTATTCTTTTGACCGGTCGGTGAGCTGTCAGGCCGCAAATACACTGCGCCAGTGCGCAGTGTATTCGCGCTAATTGCGCATATGTGCATTGGCGGATCCAGAACGGTGGTTGGGGGGGGGGGGGTCACGGGTGTTTTTTTGTTTGTTTAGGGGGGAAATTCCCAAAATTATCACACAATTCTGAAAACTCATCGGATTTCGCTTGCTTATGCATTGATAGCTGTTTTAAAACAAACTTTCCTTCGTAAAAGTTGCTTAGATTTTCTTCTATATCATGAAATGTGTCAATTTTGCGCCGATTTCAGGCGGTTGGGGGGGGGGCATGGCCACTTTACCCCTCCCCCATGGATCCGCTAGTGCATATGTGTACATAGACAGTGGTGGAACTTTATTAAATCGGTTGGGGGGAGGGGGCTCAACGATATAGGCCGACAGAGGGTCACTCAGGCAGACTAAGGGCCCCTCAAGCCAATTGAATGCCTCATCAAGCTGACTGAACGCCCCTCAGGCCAAAAAAGCACCTCCTCAAGCTGACCGAAGTCCGAAGGCACCTTAGGCCGAAAATGGGCCTCCTCAAGTCGACCAAGCCAACCGAGGCCCCTTCAAGTCGACCGAAATCCCCCTAAGGCCGTCAGAGGACCCCCTCAGGCAGACCGAGGGCCCCTTCAGGCCGCCTGAAACCCCCTCAGGCCGACGAAGGGCACTCAGACCGATACAAAAACTTCCAGCTGGCTGAGGCCCCTCGGGCCGAACGAGAGCCACTCAGGCCGACCGAGGGTTCCTCAGGCCCACTGAGGGCCCCTTCAAGCTGACCGAGGGCCCCTCATGCCAAGCGAGAGCCACTCAGGTCAACCGATGGTCCGTTAATCCCACGCAGGGTGCCTCACGCCGACCTAGGTCACCTCAGGTATACCGAGGGCCACGCAGGCCGGCTGAGGCCCCTCAAGCCGAAAAAGGGCCCCTCAGGCCGACCTAGGTCACCTCAGGCATACCGAGGGCCACGCAGGCCGGCTGAGGCCCCTCAAGCCGACAAAGGGCCCCTCAGGCCGACCTAGGTCACCTCAGGCATACCGAGGGCCACGCAGGCCGGCTGAGGCCCCTCAAGCCGACAAAGGGCCCCTCAGGCCGACCTAGGTCACCTCAGGCATACCGAGGGCCACGCAGGCCGGCTGAGGCCCCTCAAGCCGACAAAGGGCCCCTCAGGCCGACCCCCCTGTGTGTGTACGCAACAGTTTGCAATTATGATGTAGCGACAGGCTTAGCAAGTCTCTAAACTCCATCACACCGTTTGTCAGAATGAATACACTATAACAGAACGTACAGTAGGGTCAGGTGAAGGAAGGCAACTTCGTGAAAAATGTAAATGTACTCCCACAGCCGAGGAGAACTGAGGAAATGTCAAATCTTCGACACCTAAAGAATGATTAATATTTTGCAGTGCTTTGTATCAGCCAACGGCGTTTCTGTCATCGACACATTTGCACAAAATGGTGTTAAAATCGTTCAAAACGCTCCTAACTTCGTGTCCCGGTGTGCAACTTCTCGAGGCAAAATTTCAACTTCGCAGGCAAGAATGAAAACAAGAATTCCGACGTGGTGGTAACTGGTAAGTTGCGAGATGTTTGAGAGTGCATCTGCATAAATTGTTACGGTCTGGCCCGTTTAGAAGAGGTACCAGCACCTGGACCTTTAAAGCAGTCCACAAATCATAACATGACCTGTCGAATGAAGTGGCCTCCAACAAAACGGAGGCCTCTCTTTTTTAATCGAGATTGGAGTCTAACACCACATCCTCCGCAGCTTAGTGGTAGACGTCGCATGTGAAACCAAGCCCGCTGCTCTGCCTGCAGTTCCAACATAACATAACAGTAAAGCTGCAGTCGAATATCACGAAGTTAGGGTTTACGAAGCTAGGAACCGAGACCAAAAATATATTTGGATTTTTTTAACAAAAATGTAGAATGGCAGCACAAATAGCCGGTCACCAACGACCCCTTCATGGACGCTTGAAGTAGCATAATTAAGACTATGCTGCTGCAATTAATTAAGCTAATTCAGATCGTTGTCGTCCTTAACCTGGAGGTTTAATAGAAATTCAAATCACTTCAGAAAAGTGCAAACAGACGCGGAAAAAATATTTTGAGGTATTGCAAGACCAAAAGAAACAGGAGTCCCAAACAAACTGCATATCCTGCTTCTGTCTCCTGTAAGCCACCGGAAATGGCGATGACGGCGGAAACGCGTTTTCAGAAATGCATAATACGAAATTGCCATCGCACACCGGGCATCTCACAAAAACTGACCACAGTTCGCGCCTGTGATTGAACCGTTAGCTCTAGCGACTCACATGCGGAATGCGGCTCAGGCACATGGAAATGTGGCATAAGCACAGCATTGCAAATTCGTGACGGCGACCTTTCGTATCCTGCACGAGACTCGAGAGGGTAACTATAGGTGGTTTCAAGAAAATCCATTTCATGCGCAGAACTGGAACCGAACACTCTGGATGACAGTTCAGATTCAGATTCAGATTCAGATTCAGATTCATGTATTGCTGCTCCATCCTCGCGGATGCGAGGCTTTTCAGTTGCCAATGTCACATAATAGCCGTGTTCACGAAGGATTTTGCGTTTGGGGCGATTGGGGCGATTGGGGCGTTTGGGGTTTGGGGCCAGCTATGGCCACGTGACACAGTGTTTGGTCCAAAACTCCAAAACTCCAAAACTCCAAAACTCCAAAACTCCAAAACTCCAAAACTCCAAAACTTCAAAACTTCAAAACTCCAAAAATCCAAAACTCCAAAACTCCAAAACTCCAAAACTCCAAAACTCCAGAATACAAAAAAAAACAAAAAAATCAAAAAATCCACAATTCAAAAATGTACAACCAACCTTCGGACCGGCGATGGCCCATAGATGGCCCCGCGCATATCCGAATAATCTTAGATTGGTCGTATCCGAATATCCGAATAACCGAAGGTTGGTTGTATCCGAAGGTTGGTTGCACCATTGGAATAACACTATTCGGAATTTGGAATTTTTAGAGTTTTTGAGTTTTGGAGTTTGGGGAGTTTTTGAGTTTTGGACCAAACACCGTGTCACGTGGCCATAGCTGGCCCCAAACCCCAATCGCCCCAAACGCCCCAATCGCCCCAAACGCCCCAATCGCCCCAAACACAAAATCCTTCGTGAAAACGACTATTATAGAATAGGAGAGCGGTACACGCAAAAACATACACGCGCGAAATCATAAAATCCTGCATATATTGGTCAATGGACATACCGGTCGTTGCCGCTCGTGGACATAGTGTTCATATACCTACAAGGCGCATATGCAGAGCGTATACAAAAGGGCTGACTGCTGATCGCTGGCTACTGATCGCTCATGCCTGGTTATCACCTGCTTTCTGTTGACGGTTGACCGTTGACATTGACCGCCGGCTGACCGTTGACGGTTGACTTTTGGCCGTTGACATGTAATTACCGACAGTTTGATAAATGCGGATTGCCGGTTACTGGTCCTTATCTGGTGACAGCTAACCACACTATGGCCAAAGTAGTTTGACGCTGACAATGAGGTGTAAATATAATGAAAATACAATCGAATGATGTAAATACTTTAGATGGAATTATGCTTTTAATTTTTTGAAAATAAAATCCAACAATTACATTTTTCGTTCAGCACGTAATGATGCTGAATTCTTCCTTTAAAAGTTTAAACTGATGCCATCCAAACATTTTTATTTTCTTGAGATTTCATGAGCTTTAAAGAGGTTGACCAACGAATAAATAACAGTTTCTGCGGGTGTTAACTAATTATTAAATTTCGTTTTTAGTTGGTCGTCACCAGTGTTGATATTTATGTTCCTATTTCCAAATTGGGATGCTACTTTTTGCACGTACGCACGCACGCACGCACGCACGCACGCACGCACGCACGCACGCACGCACACGCACACGCACAAATGTCCCGTTGGCTGACCACGGGCTGCGTAGGAGACGGTGACATTTGCCGGCAGGTGACCGCGGGCCGCGAGTGACCGACGAGTGGCGACACATTAATTAATCGCGGCTCCTTCGATGTGAGCGCGCCCCGCCGGCCGGAACAGCCGTCTGAGGGGCGGCTAATGGCGCACCTGTGACGTGTCGACGGTGCCCCGCACCACCGCGAGACGGCGCGTCTCACACCGACCGACCGACCACCGCCGCCGAGTGTGATGTCATACACAGCAGTGTGACCTCACACACCCACCCACACATCAGTGACGTCATACACACGGAGGTGGGGTGCCATACACAAGGCAGTGTGACGTCACACATACGGCAGTGTGATGTCAAACGGTGTGACGTCACAGCGGCTGGTGGTGATCGGGGGAAGCTTCTTCGACAGGTTGACACAAGGAGAGCAGGACAGAACGGCGTGCGGTGGAGTGAAGACAGTTTCTTTCGAGTACGGAATGGATTGAATGTATCCATTAGAATCTTGGTCAATCTGTTCCACCGGATTTGGATTATGCTGGGCCGGAAAATTCGAGTATGAAATAGAGTTGGATTGTACTAACAGTTAATGTTCACAGACGACTCTATATGAATACTGATCGATAAAAACGTGTTGACCGCAAAAGCAGCTTCATTTGGCAGACGTAAATAATTCTTACTTGACTATTGATGAAAATAATATTAACCATTAGGCATCGCTCACATTCCATTAGAATAACACATAGATCGGATCATCCTGGAGACTGATGGTCATGACTTTCAATAGCATCAGGAGTCAGGCTAGACGTATTTGGATCGGATCAAACGGATATGAATTAATCCATTTCACGCTCTGGCTCTGGCTCTGCCTCTGGCTCTGGCTCCGGCTCCGGCTCCGGCTCCGGCTCCGGCTCCGACTCCGGCTCCGGCTCCGGCTCTCCGGCTCTCCGGCTCTCCGGCTCTCGCCCTCTCGCTCTCTCGCGGTTTTGCGGTCAAAACGGGGGGCAGAATCTGCCCCCTCCCGCATTTTCTCAATAACTTGACAACTATGATAGATATCAACGTCAACTTTGCAGTACATTATGCTGCATCAATTCTACGTCTTGTTGCCAAATTCCAATGCAATTAATGTAGTATTTTGGGAGATAATGACGTTTTAATGACGTCATGTCATGCCATTTTTGGTGGAAAAACTATAAATGTTTGAACAATCGTAGACAATGGAGTTTTGAAGCAAATTGTAAAAACAAAAACGTCAAAGTAAAGGAAATGACATTCTCTTCAAAATGGCTGTCTCGGTTTTTCTCAATTTTATGTTTTTGACCCCAATATACAAATGAATGATTTGTTTTCGGAAAAAAATCCACAAAATCATTTTTTTGTAAATTTGAAAAAGTGAACTTCCTAAGCTCGAATACCAAAATTAGGTGATCGGACCAAATCCGCGGAGAAGAAAAAATTGGGGGTACCTTTTTGCCACACACAAAAAAATCCCCCCCCCCCCACACACACACACACACACACACACACACACACACACACACCCACACCCACACCCACACCCACACCCACACCCACACCCACACCCATCGGACACCCACACCCACGCCCACGCACACGCCCACGCACACGCACACGCACACGCACACGCACACGCACACGCACCCGCACCCGCACCCGCACCCGCACACGCACACGCACACGCACACGCACACGCACACGCACACGCACACGCACACACGCACACACACACACACACACACACACACACACACACACACACACACACACACACACACACACACACACACACACACACACACACACACACACACACGGAGATTGGCTGGATCCGCCAGTGTATGAGGACTGGACTATTCAGGACATTAATACAATATACAATATTTAGCGGAAAAGTTACGAAGCAGCCACATGTTCCTGAGAGAACTTTTACATAAAAAATGTTATCGTAACGCATGCCAGTCCTGCCACTGGGATGCGTTATCCCAGTCGTGGAAATTTTGCACAAGGGAAGAACAAACTTATTAGGACTCACTGCATTGTCTGATTGGTTTGCGTGGGTGTAATGGTGTTGGACACGCACCCTGCTTGCTGCGATTGTGGGGCACATCGAATGTGTCGCCGCGCAGCTGTCATGACGATGATTGCTTTTTGAGGTATCGTGTCCACTGTACTAGTCTCCTCCTGTCACGTTACAACACGTGACGTCAGCTGCTGATGGAGTGGCTACACCCACCGGCAGCAGGCGCCCCCCCCCCCCCCCCCAGACACGGGAAAAGGACGGCGGCCAGTGCGTACTGCTGACCAGCCTCACCTGCCACGAACAACTGTACTGTGTACAGTGTACATTATCACCCGCGCCCGTGATCAGACCAATGTACTGTGTACATTACCACCCACACCCGTGATCAGACCAGTGTGCAGTGTACATTACCACCCGCGCCCGTGATCAGATCAGTGTACAGTGTACATTACCACCCACACCCGTGACCAGACCAGTGTACAGTGTACATTACCACACGCGCCCGTGATCAGACCAGTGTACAGTGTACATTACCACCCGCGCCCGTGATCAGACCAGTGTACATTGTACATTACCACCCGTGCCCGTGATCAGACCAGTGAACAGTGTACATTGCCACCCGCGCTCGTGATCAGACCGGTGTACATTGTACATTACCACCCGCGCCCGTGGTCAGACCAGTGTACAGTGTACATTACCACACGCGCCCGTGGTCAGACCAGTGTACAGTGTACATTACCACCCGCGATCGTGATCAGACCAGTGTACAGTGTACATTACCACACGCGCCCGTGGTCAGACCAGTGTACAGTGTACATTACCACCCGCGATCGTGGTCAGACCAGTATACAGTGTACATTACCACCCGCGCCCGTGGTCAGACCAGTGTGCAGTGTACATAACCACCCGCGCCCGTGATCAGACCAGTGTACAGTGTACATTACCACCCGCGCCCGTGATCAGACCAGTGTACAGTGTACATTACCACACGCGCCCGTGATCAGACCAGTGTACAGTGTACATTACCACCCGCGATCGTGATCAGACCAGTGTACAGTGTGCATTACCACCCACACCCGTGATCAGACCAGTGTACAGTGTACAATGTACATTACCACCCGCGCCCGTGATCAGACCAGTGTACAGTGTACATTACCACCCGCGCCCGTGGTCAGACCAGTGTACAGTGTACATTACCACCCGCACCCGTGATCAGGCCAGTGTACACTGTACAGTGTATATTACCACCCGCGCCCGTGGTCAGACCAGTGTACAGTGTACAGTGTACATTGCCACCCGCACCCGTGATCAGGCCAGTGTACAGTGTACAATGTACATTACCACCCGCGCCCGTGATCAGACCAGTATACAGTGTACATTACCACCCGCGCCCGTGATCAGACCAGTGTACAGTGTACATTACCACCCGCGCCCGTGATCAGACCAGTGTACAGTGTACATTACCACCCGCGCCCGTGATCAGATCAGTGTACAGTGTACATTACCACCCGCGCCCGTGATCAGACCAGTGTACAGTGTACATTACCACCTGCGCCCGTGATCAGACAAGTGTACAGTGTACAGTGTACATTACCACCCGCACCCGTGATCAGACCAGTATACAGTGTACATTACCACCCGTGCCCGTGATCAGACCAGTGTACAGTGTACATTACCACCCGCGCCCGTGATCAGACCAGTGTACAGTGTACATTACCACCCGCGCCCGTGATCAGACCAGTGTACATTACCACCCGCGCCCGTGATCAGACCAGTGTACAGTGTACATTACCACCCGCGCCCGTGATCAAACCAGTGTACAGTGTACATTACCACCCGCGCCCGTGATCAGACCAGTGTACAGTGTACATTACCACCCGCGCCCGTGATCAGATCAGTGTACAGTGTACATTACCACCCGCGCCCGTGATCAGACCAGTGTACAGTGTACATTACCACCCGCGCTCGTGATCAGACCGGTGTACATTGTACATTACCACCCGCGCCCGTGGTCAGACCAGTGTACAGTGTACATTACCACCCGCGCCCGTGGTCAGACCAGTGTACAGTGTACATTACCACACGCGCCCGTGGTCAGACCAGTGTACAGTGTACATTACCACCCGCGCCCGTGATCAGACCAGTGTACAGTGTACATTACCACCCGCGCTCGTGATCAGACCGGTGTACATTGTACATTACCACCCGCGCCCGTGGTCAGACCAGTGTACAGTGTACATTACCACCCGCGCCCGTGGTCAGACCAGTGTACATTGCACATTACCACACGCGCCCGTGATCAGACCAGTGTACATTGTACATTACCACCCGCGCCCGTGATCAGACCAGTGTACAGTGTACATTACCACTCGCGCCCGTGATCAGATCAGTGTACAGTGTACATTACCACCCGCGCCCGTGATCAGACCAGTGTACAGTGTACATTACCACTCGCGCCCGTGATCAGATCGGTGTACAGTGTACATTACCACCCGCGCCCGTGATCAGACCAGTGTACAGTGTACATTACCACTCGCGCCCGTGATCAGACCAGTGTGCAGTGTACATTACCACCCGCGCCCGGGCTCAGATCAGTGTACAGTGTACATTACCACCCGCACCCGTGTACAGTGTACATTACCACCCGCGCCCGTGATCAGACCAGTGTACAGTGTACATTACCACCCGCGCCCGTGGTCAGACCAGTGTACACTGTACAGTGTATATTACCACCCGCGCCCGTGGTCAGACCAGTGTACAGTGTACATTACCACCCGCGCCCGTGATCAGACCAGTGTACAGTGTACATTACCACCCGCGCCTGTGATCAGACCAGGACTGCTGGCAGAACGATACTCGCCAGATGGACCGGGATATAGGAGAGCGATGAACGGCGCCTCTCTTCACCTGTCTGCGTTTGGATATGGTCAGCTCTGCCGGTGTTGTTTTGGTCTGACGCAGACACACCCCCGTCTCCCGACACGCCCTCCCTCTCACGTTCCGCTCCTAATAATGCACTCCTCAGTCCCGGTCCGGTCCGACCCCTGACCGTCTCGTCCCGGCCTAGTCTCCTGACCGTCTCTTCTCGTCCCGGCCTAGTCTCCTTACACCGCGCCGTCCCGGTCTAGTCTCCTGACACCGCGCCGTCCCGGCCTAGTCTCCTGACACCATGCCGTCCCGGCCTAGTCTCCTTACACCGCGCCGTCCCGGTCTAGTCTCCTGACGCCATGCCGTCCCGGCCTAGTCTCCTGACACCATGCCGTCCCGGCCTAGTCTTCTGACACCGCGCCGTCCCGGCCTAGTCTCCTGACACCATGCCGTCCCGGCCTAGTCTTCTGACACCGCGCCGTCCCGGCCTAGTCTCCTGACACCATGCCGTCCCGGCCTAGTCTTCTGACACCGCGCCGTCCCAGCCTAGTCTCCTGACACCATGCCGTCCCGGCCTAGTCTCCTGACATCGCGCCGTCCCGGCCTAGTCTCCTGACACCATGCCGTCCCTGTCTAGTCTCCTGACACCGCGCCGTCCCGGCCTAGTCTCCTGACACCATGCCGTCCCGACCTAGTCTCCTGACATCGCGCCGTCCCGGCATAGTCTCCTGACCGTCTCTTCTCGTCCCGTCCTAGTCTCCTTACACCGCGCCGTCCCGGCCTAGTCTCCTGACGCCATGCCGTCCCGGCCTAGTCTCCTGACACCATGCCGTCCCGGCCTAGTCTTCTGACACCGCGCCGTCCCGGCCTAGTCTCCTGACACCATGCCGTCCCGGCCTAGTCTTCTGACACCGCGCCGTCCCGGCCTAGTCTCCTGACACCATGCCGTCCCGGCATAGTCTCCTGACACCGCGCCGTCCCGGCCTAGTCTCCTGACACCATGCCGTCCCGGCCTAGTCTCCTGACACCGCGCCGTCCCGGCCTAGTCTCCTGACACCGCACCGTCCCGGCATAGTCTCCTGACATCGCGCCGTCCCGGCCTAGTCTCCTGACACCGCGCCGTCCCGACCTAGTCTCCTGACCGTCTCGTCTCGTCCTAGTCTCCTGACACCGCACCGTCCCGGCATAGTCTCCTGACACCGCGCCGTCCCGGCCTAGTCTCCTGACACCGCGCCGTCCCTGTCTAGTCTCCTGACCGTCTCGTCTCGTCCTAGTCTCCTGACACCGCGCCGTCCCTGTCTAGTCTCCTGACCGTCTCGTCTCGTCCTAGTCTCCTGACACCGCGCCGTCCCGGCCTAGTCTCCTGACCGTCTCGTCTCGTCCTAGTCTCCTGACACCGCGCCGTCCCGGCCTAGTCTCCTTACACCGCGCCGTCCCGGCCTAGTCTCCTGACCGTCTCGTCTAGTCCCGGCCTAGTCTCCTGAAACCGCGCCGTCCCGGCCTAGTCTCCTGGCGCCGTCCCGGCATAGTCTCCTGACACCGCGCCGTCCCAGCCTAGTCTCCTGACACCATGCCGTCCCGGCCTAGTCTCCTGACATCGCGCCGTCCCGGCCTAGTCTCCTGACCGTCTCGTCTAGTCCCGGCCTAGTCTCCTGACACCGCGCCGTCCCGGCATAGTCTCCTGACACCGCGCCGTCCCGGCCTAGTTTCCTGACACCGCGCCGTCCCGGCATAGTCTCCTGACACCGCGCCGTCCCGGCCTAGTCTCCTGACCGTCTCGTCTAGTCCCGGCCTAGTCTCCTGACACCGCGCCGTCCCGGCCTAGTTTCCTGACACCGCGCCGTCCCGGCATAGTCTCCTGACACCATGCCGTCCCGGCCTAGTCTTCTGACACCGCGCCGTCCCGGCCTAGTCTCCTGACACCATGCCGTCCCGGCCTAGTCTTCTGACCGTCTCGTCTAGTCCCGGCCTAGTCTCCTGACACCATGCCGTCCCGGCCTAGTCTCCTGACACCGCGCCGTCCCGGCCTAGTCTCCTGACCGTCTCGTCTAGTCCCGGCCTAGTCTCCTGACACCGCGCCGTCCCGGCCTAGTCTCCTGACACCGCACCGTCCCGGCCTAGTCTTCTGACACCGCGCCGTCCCGGCCTAGTCTCCTGACACCATGCCGTCCCGGCCTAGTCTTCTGACCGTCTCGTCTAGTCCCGGCCTAGTCTCCTGACACCATGCCGTCCCGGCCTAGTCTCCTGACCGTCTCGTCTAGTCCCGGCCTAGTCTCCTGACACCGCGCCGTCCCGGCCTAGTTTCCTGACACCGCGCCGTCCCGGCATAGTCTCCTGACACCGCGCCGTCCCGGCCTAGTCTCCTGACACCATGCCGTCCCGGCCTAGTCTTCTGACCGTCTCGTCTAGTCCCGGCCTAGTCTCCTGACACCATGCCGTCCCGGCCTAGTCTCCTGACCGTCTCGTCTAGTCCCGGCCTAGTCTCCTGACACCGCGCCGTCCCGGCCTAGTTTCCTGACACCGCGCCGTCCCGGCATAGTCTCCTGACACCATGCCGTCCCGGCCTAGTCTTCTGACACCGCGCCGTCCCGGCCTAGTCTCCTGACACCGCGCCGTCCCGGCCTAGTCTCCTGACACCGCACCGTCCCGGCCTAGTCTCCTGACACCGCGCCGTCCCTGTCTAGTCTCCTGACACCGCGCCGTCCCGGCCTAGTCTCCTGACACCGCACCGTCCCTGTCTAGTCTCCTGACACCGCGCCGTCCCGACCTAGTCTCCTGACACCGCGCCGTCCCGGCCTAGTCTCCTGACACCGCACCGTCCCTGTCTAGTCTCCTGACACCGCGCCGTCCCTGTCTAGTCTCCTGACACCGCGCCGTCCCTGTCTAGTCTCCTGACACCGCGCCGTCCCTGTCTAGTCTCATGACACCGCGCCGTCCCTGTCTAGTCTCCTGACACCATGCCGTCCCGGCCTAGTCTTCTGACACCGCGCCGTCCCGGCCTAGTCTCCTGACACCGCGCCGTCCCGGCCTAGTCTCCTGACACCGCGCCGTCCCTGTCTAGTCTCCTGACACCGCGCCGTCCCGGCCTAGTCTCCTGGCGCCGTCCCGGCCTAGTCTCCTGACACCGTACCGTCCCGGCCTAGTCTCCTGACACCGCGCCGTCCCTGTCTAGTCTCCTGACACCGCGCCGTCCCGGCAGAGTCTCCTGACACCGCGCCGTCCCGGCCTAGTCTCCTGACACCGCGCCGTCCCTGTCTAGTCTCCTGACACCGCGCCGTCCCTGTCTAGTCTCATGACACCGCGCCGTCCCTGTCTAGTCTCCTGACACCGTACCGTCCCGGCCTAGTCTCCTGACACCGCACCGTCCCTGTCTAGTCTCCTGACACCGCGCCGTCCCGACCTAGTCTCCTGACACCGCGCCGTCCCTGTCTAGTCTCCTGACACCGCGCCGTCCCGGCCTTCTCCTGACACCGCGCCGTCCCGGCCTAGTCTCCTGACACCGCGCCGTCCCTGTCTAGTCTCCTGACACCGCGCCGTCCCGGCCTAGTCTCCTGACACCGCGCCG
>JAXIVJ010001189.1:142500-149228 GCA_036785665.1 Chirona hameri
GATTGGCTTAGATTGCGAACCACATGGGGATCGAGAAATGAAAGACGAAAATATTCCAAGGCTGACCTTAAAACAAGTCGACTATCATTACCAGTTGGGTAAAGAGACGACGCTGTTGGTTTATAGTCCCTATTCAAATACACATGGGCCTTATTTTCTACAGATGTCAAAATCAAACTCGAATATCTTTTTGATTAGATCATTGTGGTTGTTTTTACTGCTACCATACTTCATTTCGATGCCTAGCCATACAAATGGCTATCTCAACTCAAATATAATGTTAAGGTGGGATAGTCCCTTTAAGGCTGGGAGAATAACGATGAATTCATAACCCCGCAATGCCATAACCCATAAGCATACCTAAGAACCGGGGGGCCGGGGAGGCCAGGGCCCCACGTTTTAGGTCGAGAGATAGCAATGTTTAAAAAAAAGTCCACACGGTCAGGTCAGCATTGACGACTTCGTCATTTCGGTGCCGATATTATGTGACTTGAAGGTATATATGTTCGCACCGTGACTTTTTGTTCTCTTCCCATCATTTACAAGTTAACATACATTACGATTCTTGATGTGACTCGAAGCGTTTTTGGGGGGAGGGGGCAGGGGGCAGCCGTAGTGCAAACAAAACTCGCTTCCAGAGACCATGACATGAAACTCCATATTGGGTTTTCGATGCATCTCGTCACTGATGTTTGCATCCATTTTCGTGCCGCTTGCTTCCTTTTATTTTACGGTCCGTCGCGTTTAAGCGGCCATAACAGCCGCCACCTCTAACCTCGTCCTCTCGCTACAACTTGGATTTGAGAGCCGCCGGTGAAAAGCACCCCTGGCATTTTGACAATTCTCCACCTCTGCTTCGTAGAGCTTCATTCTTTAGTCTCTTTACTAAATGAAGTGGGTAGCCGTTTTTGACACAAATATCCTCGATCATCTGCAAGCTACGCGCTCACGGAACCCCGGGGAAGAGACCCTGATCGCGCTCAACATCTGGGAGCGTATGACGTTTTTCCTATGCAAATAAGAAAATCGACATCTGATACAAACCATTTCAAATAAGTATCTTTAAATTATTTTCGATAGTCTTTATTAAGGTATGCTTGTGTTCTGCAATGGTCAGACTACTTTCGTGTGAAATTATATCGTTTGTGGTATTTTGCAATTGCGACTCAGTGAAATTGTTACGATCATCTTTGTCTAGATTTTCAATCAAAAAGCATTCTGGCAAGCATTGTTCTTAATTTATCCGTTTGCTCTCCATATATAGTTCCGTTCAGATCTGTCTCGTCAACGCCATTGGCCAGTGACTCAGTTCAATATCATTCACTGGGGAGAACAAACATAGGCGTAGGAACGCCATAAAAAAGTGTGTGTGGGGAGGGGGGGGGGGCAGCCACCCAGGGGGCCCCCACGCACTTTTTATGACGTTCCTACGCCTTGTTTTTTTTACGCCTGGGCCGGCTTCGAAAGCCCTTCAGTGTCTCTGAGGGCCCTTGACATGCACCAGAGTGACCCTTGCCTGGTTTGAGGGCTCCTCTGTGACTTTTTGAAAGCCATTTAGCTAATGCAAATGGTATCTGGGCCAATCTTGGCGGGGCCCCCTGTGACCCGTAAGGGGGGGGATAATTTCCCCCCTTGCCCCCCCCCCCCCTGGCTGCGCCCCTGTCCCTACATAACCTGTCATGCACGATATCGTGTGTACTGTGCATGGTAGGGTGTTCAAGTGTAGTGCGTGAAAACATACGTCTTTCAAAATTCCTATTAACTTCTATTGGCGCCTCGACATGTAATAGAAAACCGAGTTTGAAATATAAACGCGTTTTCTGCTTTCTAAACATAGTTGTCGCACGTGTCAACTGAACTGACTTGCTCCGTGCTCGTTTCGTGGAATCTCTGGGAGGAAAATTACGTGTGTACCGAATGAAAACCGGAAAATCCACATACCATGGTGTATTACCGATCACGTATGTACCTCCACTGAGACAACCTGCAACTCTGTATTTATAAGTCAACGGCCTTACCTTCTAATATTACGTATGCGATCGAAATAAATACGTATTATCGAAATATTCTGGGAATAATTGTCTAACACTTGCTATTTTGGTCGCCCGCCTGTTTTCAAGTATAAACAAAGCAATATAAATATAATACAGATGCCGAATATAGGCACCTAACCTACTGTTGCCTACCGATCTGACAACATGTAAACGGAGATCAAATGCGTTTCTGCCTGACGACCGCGCCGTAACGAGAATAAACTATATGTTTGAAATGGTGGGCACCGAGGCTAAGCGCATCACACACAGCGATCGCTTCGATTATTGTCGCGGCCCAGCATCATCCCATTCAAGGAGGTACCAACCTCCCCCGGTGGTATAATGGACTCGCCCAGCAGCTATGACGTCATCTCTTACTTTGAGCGCGGATGGTCATTATACTTCGGGAATTTGCGTCCGGGGCACCCGGACGCCCCCCCCCCCCCCCCCCGTAGCGACGCCCCTGCACACATCAATTATCACACAGCCTGAAGTCTACAGTTACAGACTACAGGGTTAAAACGTACTTAATCACCTTGGCTCTAAAACTCCAACACCGTCATAAAAGATGGCTGCGTTAAAAGCACTGCCTAAAAAGGCATTCATTGCTCTAGATATTCGTCAGAACATCCCAGAGTCGACAGTTCTTACCCGTGCTCGAGGCACGGTGTAAAGAGAGACGGTGCGGGTCGATCGAGGCGGCACGTGCAGATGAAACGACTCGAGCAGGACCTGTGAGTCCACTTTTCCCCGCAGGATGTTCCTCAAGAAGAGCAGGTCGTGCTGCACTCTGCGTGATGCTAAGGAAGGAATTATTAAATGGAGCAGAAGGCTGCCGGTCCATAAGAAAGAGAATTAGCTTGTCCGGAGGATGTATGAATGAGCAGCCAAATGAGGAACTTGTGTCGCGCTCGATCGACCCTCACCGAGTGAGCCAAATGAGAAACTTGTGTCGCACTCGATCGACCCTCACCGAGTGGGTGTTGGTCGCCCCCGCCCATATCACGCTCCAGTATTCTAAAATCGAACGCACGTTCGCGAAGTACGCACCGGATGAATTTCGAAGTGCTAGTACCGACTTGAAAAGAATGAGTATCATTGGATTCTGAGAAGTTTATCACTGGATATTTTATCATACCTATCAAGTTAAAAATGACTTGAATTTACTGAGATCAGGGTGAGTAACATTCCTGGACTGGGGGGGGGGGGGGAGCAAACAGCTCAC
The DNA here is from genome assembly GCA_036785665.1 of Chirona hameri. Taxonomy (NCBI): domain Eukaryota; kingdom Metazoa; phylum Arthropoda; class Thecostraca; order Balanomorpha; family Balanidae; genus Chirona; species Chirona hameri. The sequence goes on from JAXIVJ010001189.1 coordinate 145,759, forward strand.
TGGAGGGGCATTTGTCCCTCCAGAGTCCAGTTGACATGTTAAAATAGGCCCTGCTCTATGCCTCCCAGAATCAAGTCCTTAGGAGGACGTTGCTGCCTCGTCTGAGCTACCAAAGTACCTGTCTCACTTTCTGCTCGGCTGGTGTGCCGTGTTTCTCTTCTCTCTCTCGGCGCGTCATCTCCGGTGCCGCTCGCGCTCAATGCGCCGCGCTCGATGCGCCGCGCTCGATGCGCCGCGCTCAATGCGCCGCGCTCGAGACAATGTCCGGCGCGCCGGGAGACGCGAAACTTTCGTGAAGCTCGTCCCGGATTTCGCATGCCGCCTCTGACATGGTGAAAAACCTTGTGCCGGAATGACGTCCTCGTGTGAGGTATGGGAACGGATGCCACAGACGGATCTGCTGGCGCATATAATTCATCCGGGTGATACGAGATGTGACAGAAAGAAGAGAGCCTATATAGCATCCACACTCATGAATAACTATGAATTGGCTAACCGCGATGCCACTATGTTATGCAGCCTCTGGACTTTACTGTACTGCACTGTTAGACGACAATCTAACCCGGCATTGGCTGGGGTCTCAGTCGAACGCCATTGGCGGGGGGGGGGGGCGTTTTACGCTCCTCTGGTTATCTTCCGAACCGCCAACCCCAAAGACTGGTCTCAATTCTGAAATAAAGTCAAAATATTCATAGGTAAGCCACACCCAAGGATTTTATAGTTGCCACATTTCCCTTAATAATCAATATTATCTAAATCAAAAATTATATACCTTAAATTCACGACCCCAAAAAAATACGCTTTTCAGAGCGCTGTATCCGTGCATCCTTGAAAGTTGAAACAGACCAGACTGTATAGTTTGACCAGTCACAGTCCTGATAAGCTTATGTTGTTTTTATATATTCGACATTCGATTCCTCCGATCCTTGCTAATTGTCGATACATGGTAACAAATATGTCCAATATGTAAAAATAACATTAATATGTAAATATGTAATAACAATATGTAAAAATGTATCAAATGGTATAGGTCGTGCTCATGAAGTCGTATGTGTGCGATGCATTTTTTTCCAAATGCATGATGCTCGGTAGGTTAACATCTATACACTTCATACCGTTCAGGTAGTAACAACGTCCGTTCACTCTAGATGATGCATTCTAATGATGTGTGTAATTTGTAACATGACATGTTTAGGAGGACAACAGCATAGACATGATCCGTTAGTGAGTGCCCTTTACCCTGTTAACTTCGTTGAACTTTGGAGCATTATGGCAAGGATCACATTTCTCATAAGGAATCTACTGTTGTATTGTAAGCTTCGGGAAAACACCATCCAAAGGCTTATTATCAGCTTAGCGTAAATTGTCGAAAACGATCTTTGATGCTCATGGAAAATAAATATGATTGACAAATATATAATATTGATCAATATAATAAATATGATTGTTTTGAAAGCATAGTAATAAGGTTCTGTTGTATTTTGTTTCTGCAATTTTGTATGAAGTGTGCTAAATGGGTCTCTCATTTGCACCTGTGTCTCAAGGCTCTTTATCCCAAAGCAACATGATACTCAGCCGGTAATGCTGCATAAGAGTGTCCGCGTGATAACTACTACACATACTAGCTATTAACCAAAATACTTTGATCAAACCTGCCTGTCGCTTGAGAACTACTGAGCAAACGCAATTATGTCGTAGTTTTGCTTTGCAAAGGCGCCCACCTCCTTTCCTCGGTCAAAACAGCAGCGGAGGTCAGGTCCGGCCCCATCCCCACTCACAAGCCGGGGAGATTTAGGTTAACATCTAGGATAACATTTAGGTTAACATCTAGGATAACAAATCGTGTTCAGACGAAGTAATCACGTGACTTAACCCGGCATTGGCTGGGGTCTCAGCCGAACGCCACATTGGCTGGGGGGGGGGGGGGGTTCGCCCCCCCCCCGGTTATCTTCCGAACCAATAATCGCAGCGAGACGCGCAAGGCGGCAATCGAAAGCTTTCTATGAGACGCATCCAAAGCAAAGCAGTTGGTAGAGCGTTGGACTCGGAATCCAAGGGTTCCGGGTTCGAGTCTGGCTACTGGCGCAACTCATTCGGTTCCCCGCCCCACCCGCGGCGGCATATGGCTATAGACTACGGGGTGGGCGAGAACCCCTCCCTCCCCGGGGGAGGGGTTCTCGCGAGAAAAGGCGAGAGAGCTGCGACATTTGATGGAGGATCACATACCCATAACGAACTATAACGCCAAAATTATATCTCACGTAATATTGAAGAATGTGCTTGTAGCCTTATAACAATGAATATTCGCCTATCTAAAGAACACCGCAGTTCGATTGAAAACATCGTCATACGGTTGCAGGGGATTCTAAAGTTGCCGCTCTTCTCGGCCGCTCACGGTCTGCCCGCCGCCGACGCTAGCTGACTGCGGTACGATAGCAAAATATCAAAAAATCATATATGGATAGTAGATGAAAGTTTTCAAACAAAAGTGTGGCCAGATCGATAGATCAGCATGTTCCCTCGTTCATGAACTTTGATTGCCGTCGCTACGGCTCCTAGGAGCCGAATAATCGCTTTGAGGCCCAAAACATCCGTGTCTCCTCAGATGGCTAGCTGCCTGGCACGGCGCGGAATCGTAGGTTGAGAGGCGTTCGCCCGCTGGTGACTCAGTAGCTGGGCTGAACGGGCGGAGGCGGTGAGACGGCAGGCCGGCCGGGCCTCACTCGGCTCGTATTGGTTTGCTGTAGTATGGCAAACGTAGGTACGGACCAGTGGCTGGCGGATGGATGGAAGAGCCGGAGAATTTCGGTGATATGCCATACAAAAATGCACTGCGATGTGCAGAATGGGAATTACGCATATTTTTTATATGACAGCCAATGTATATTTCAAAGCCCATTGTTCCTAAATAGTAGGTGAAGCCCGCCTCAGTTGCCTGATATGACGAGCCGCCACTGCTTCTATGTTCGTTACAACACAAACCTTCGCCGCCAAAACTGCACAACCTACAACTGTCTAAACCTATCGTATCAAATGCGTCGGAAATGTACGAATTATATAACACTCGGTAGTATCCGTAAACTCGTTCGAAAACCTTAAAATCACGTGCATCACGTGCTTATATCAATGTGGTACTGCAATGTAGAATTACCGCTTTAATTATATAAATTCGTGGTGGATAGACAGACAGACAGACAGAGAGACGCTTATCAAATAGTAATATAGGCAGTGGCGTCTCCACGGTTTCAAAACTTGTACGGACACACCATGACATCGAACCTTTCGAGCGGGGAGGTAGGACGTGATCTTTTGCAGGGGTGTCAATACGATGTTTTAAAGGAAACCGGGCACTTCATAATCCCGGCACCAGCCGCCCCGGCCGGGACGATTTTTTGCAGAGGCCCGCTGAGGGGATTTGAACCCCGGCACCTGGCACAGAAAGCCAAGAAGTCTTACCACTGTGCCAGATT
>JAXIVJ010001190.1:0-115000 GCA_036785665.1 Chirona hameri
GAGCTCGAAGAGGCACAAACGGAGCTGATAAAGGTCGCTCAGTCTGAAGCGTATTATGAGGAAATACGTGCTCTGAGGGAAGGGAAAGCTGTTCCCAAAACATCCTGTGTCTCGAAGCTGAATCTGTTCCTGGATGACGATCAGCTGCTTCACATCAAGGGGAGACTGCAGATGTCAGATCTCACCTACGGGGAGAAGCACCCTGTGCTTCTTCCAAAGTCACGTCTGTCTGAGCTACTTGTCCGTGACCAACACTTGCTGATGAGTCACGCAGGTGTGTCGACGCTGATTGCGGCAGTGAGGGAGCAGTTCTGGATAGTGGGACTACGACCTATCGCCAAGAGGGTGAAAAAGGGGTGCGTAGTTTGCCAGAGGCACGATGCGAGACTATGCAACGAGCCGGCTGCGCCGCTGCCGAGGGACCGAGTGGTCCCGTCAGATGTTTACTCCGTGGTCGGAGTGGACCACGCTGGGCCCATGTTCAGTGTTGATGAGCCCAACAAGAAGTTGTATATTGTTTTGTTCACCTGTGGCGTCAGCCGCGCAGTTCACCTGGAGCTAGTGAACTCGTTGTCTATGGCGGATTTTATGATGGCGCTCCGACGCTTCGCGGCACGCAGGGGCCTACCCGCTGTTATCTATTCGGATAACGCAACGACTTTCAGAGGCGCTGCCGCTGCCCTGCGGCGCCAGTTTGGTCATTTGGCTCCTGAGTGGCGGTTCAACACGCCACTATCTCCCTGGCACACCGGATGGGTCGAACGGCTTGTGCGGTCCGTCAAAGTGGGCCTGCGCAAGGCACTGGGGACGCGGTGCCTCACGCGTGCCGAGCTGGAGACAGTGTTGATTGAGATTGAGGCCTGTGTGAACTCTCGCCCCCTCTTCGTCAGTGGGGATGATGTCGACGACCGTCAGCCGATCACCCCCAATCACTTTCTGATTGGACGGGGAACAGGCTTCCACAGTCGAGCTCCGCAGACTCCAGTCGGTGCTCCCGCTCTCGCGGAGCGAGTTCGTCTGAGGGAGAGGCGTCTGAACAGGTTTTGGGACGTCTGGAGCTCGGATTATCTGCGGAACTTGCCTCAGGATGTCAGGAAGTTTCGGTCTGAGGGTCAGCTCAAGGTGGGCTCTGTTTGTTTGGTTAAAGAGCCCAACTTGCCACGCAGGAAGTGGCTCCTCGGTATTGTGACCGAGTTGTTCCCTGGTCGGGAGGGGGTAGCCCGATCAGCCAAAGTTCGGACTGAAAAGGGCCTGAGGACCAGGGCTGTTCAGAGGCTGTGTGATCTGGAGGTGGTGCGAGCCTGAGATTCCTCCTTACCAGTATCCTGGTCACTCTCCTTCCATTTGTCGCGTTAGTTGGTATTTTGTAGTTTATAAGTGTTTGTCTGCATATGTCGATGGTTTGAAGCAGTGTGCGTCAAAGGCCGGGAGTATGTTGCGGATTCTGGCGGTGCGGAATTTGCACCTCTTTTGTAGCCCGACATAATTGGCAGCTCTTTCGTTGCTAGTGGTGATATTTGTTTCCACTTGCTCTTCTGCGATACGATTTAGATAAATTTAGATATACCAACATTCGTGGCAATATTGTGGTATTTGTCGATTATTTGTTTGTGTACAGAACCAGGAAAGAGTTGGAAGGGTTCGTTGTTTGGGCACTTTTGGTATTGTTTGGTCATCACTTTTGACCGTGACCTTCCGGGCCGATTGGAGGCCAACTGTGAGTTCTGTGGCGGAATAAAGCCACGATGTGAAGTTTGCGTGTTTGAAAGAGTCGAGTGAAGTGCTGGAAAGGCTCTGAAGGCAAACAGAGGTGATTTGACTGAAACAGTTATAGTTATAGTTATAGTTATAGTTATAGTTATAGTTATAGTTATAGTTATAGTGATAGTTATAGTTATAGTTATAGTTATAGTTATAGTTATAGTTATAGTTAGATTTAGATATATAGATATAGAGATATAGAGATATAGATATATAGAGATATATAGAGATATATAGAGATATAGAGATATATCGCTATATCGCTATATCGCTATATCGCTATATCGCTATATCGCTATATAGATATATAGATATATAGATATATAGATATATAGATATATATATATATATAGATATATAGATATATATATATATATATATATATATATATATATATATATATATATATATATATATATATATATATATATATATATATATATATATATCCCTTCGGTCTCCAGAAATGCTATGTTTTACTGAGACCAATCTGAAGTCAACGACGACCGACCGATTTGTTACAATTCCAGGGTATCGCCTTTTTCGGCTGGACAGAAAAACAGGACGTAAAAAATCTGGAGGAGGGGTCGCAATATTTGTGAAGGAACATTTATCCGCCAATATAATTAAAGTGAAAACGACTGGATCAGACTCTCATGTAGAGGCGCTCTGGGTCAAAGTGAAATTTGATCAAAAGAAAGCAGCCACTGTGGCTTGTGTCTATCGACCACCTTCATCAAACCACGCTCAAATTCAAGCGGAGTTCAACGATCTAGAGGAACAAATCCAACACACAATTACGGCCTCTTCGCCTCACCGCATCATTTTAGCGGGTGATCTGAATTCAGACCCTCAAACAAATCCAGCCGAAAATGAAAGGCTTCGGGAATTAGAAATGGTACGGGCTGAACTGTGTAGTACGCGAACCTACCTTTTATCGTGACTGTACGCGCTCATTACTTGATGTTGTGCTGATGTCTGATTCGTTGTGTAACGACCGATCACCAACAATGTGTTCTGTCCAAAAATGTGATTACGCGAGTCACCACCGTCGCGTATGTGTGGGAGTAACGGTGCCCCGAGCCAGACAAAGGGCGCAGTACAGGACGGGCCGGAGATGGCGAACATTCGATAATGGTGCGTTTTTGACTGATGTAAGGAACATTGGATGGCACTCTGTTGTAAAACTAAATGAAACATGTCAACAGCAGTGGGAGGCTTTTTCAAATACGCTTAACGAAATGTTAGGCTTCCATGCTCCTATCAGAAAATTTCGAGTCCACAACCCCCGTCCCCAACCGGTTTCGAATGAAACCCTCAATCTGATGAAGCAGCGCAAACGATATAAAGAAACAAACGATCCAGCGTATCAGGAAATCAACACATTAACTAAACGGGCGATTCGCAAAGACTGTCGGGCAGATATAGCAAACCGCGGCCACAACTCAACATCCTCGTCATTGTTTCAGAAATTAAAATATGTAATTGCACCTAAACGTGGGTACACAAAGCAACCGCAAAATTGAACAGCGGAGTTCAACGATCTAGAGGAACAAATCCAACAAACAATTACGGCCTCTTCGCCTCACCGCATCATTTTAGCGGGTGATCTGAATTCAGACCCTCAAACAAATCCAGCCGAAAATGAAAGGCTTCGGGAATTAGAAATGGTACGGGCTGAACTGTGTAGTACGCGAACCTACCTTTTATCGTGACTGTACGCGCTCATTACTTGATGTTGTGCTGATGTCTGTGCTTGTGCTGATGTCCATCGCAGACACTATTTAACCCTATTTGTACCTTTTATCGTGACTGTACGCGCTCATTACTTGATGTTGTGCTGATGTCTGTGCTTGTGCTGATGTCCATCGCAGACACTATTTAACCCTATTTGTAACAGGGGGGGAGGGCGGATTCCGCCCCCCCCCCCTCATGTTTTTCGCAGATATCTCCAGAACGGCTGGGAGCAGGCCCATGAAATGACCTGAACGATTACTTTACAGCAGTAGGTACAAACACCAGAGACGAGGTGGTGGCCGACTTCGACCGCTCGGGCCGAGAGAAGCTTTTTACTCGACTACCTAGGGTCAACGCTGGGTCAATGAGGCTCACACCAGTCACACTGACTGAACTAAGGCGTGCTTTATTTTCACTACCCAACAAAGACTCATCAATAGAAGGCGACGTCCCAATCCAAATTTTAAAACTGACATTTGATGCAATTGGACGCTACCTTCTACGCATCATTAACACTAGCTTTGTCTCCGAAACCGTGCCCACTGCCTGGAAAAGGGCGACCGTCATTCCTCTATTTAAAAGAGACGATCCATCTAAAGCATCAAATTTTAGACCTATCACGAAAGTTCCTGGTATATGCAAAGTAGTAGAGAAGTTGTACAAGAACAGTTGACAAGCTACCTCCAGAGCCAAAATCTATTGAGCGAAGATCAACATGGTTTCTTGCCGCAACATTCGACATGTACCGCCCCCTATTGACAATGACTGACGAAATTATCAGGGGCATGGATCGATCCCAAATTTCTATATTGGTTCTCATTGATTTGAGTCGCTGCTTCGATGTTATTGATCACAAAACGCTCATTAATAAATTATAATTGTTGCAAATTTCAGCAGGCTGGTTTAAGAGCTACCTACACGGACACGTACAACGGGTAAAGTAGGGGAAAGTTTCTCAAAGCCACTTCCTATCACAATTGGGACTTTCCAGGGTACTTGTCTCGGCCCATTACTGTACAACATTGCAAGCAACGATCTCGCATGCCACATTCCAGCTAAAATCAATGGATTCAAGGTCACAGCGGTGCGTTTTGCTGATGACACACAGCTCGCTGTCACAGGCCCTCAAGATAAAATTGGGGAACTACAAAGGAGCATGGAAGCTAGTAACGATGTCAACATGATTTCAACAACATGGGATGAAGGTTAATGCGGCAAAAACTGAATTTATTTTGTGTGGAGACAGGAGGCAGTTAAAGCGTATTGCGCAGCCCCCAGTATTTTATTTTATGGGAGAGCAAATTCAATGTTCCAACAAAGCCAAAATTTAGGAGTGGTGATGGATGAAACATTGCCATGGGAATATCATATAAAAAACATCACTGATCGCTGCTTTGGAATTTTGATAGGATTAAGCCATGTAAAGCATGCCTTGCCCGCTGAAGTGTTGCCACGCATTGTAGATTGTCTGGTTCTATCACATGTGAGATACTGTGTACAAGTGTATGGCAGTGCCAGTGTGACGTCTCTTAAGAACATCCAAAAAATCTTAAATTTTGCCGCACGAGTCATATCAGGACGCAGGAAATACGACCACATCTCTGATGTATTGCGTGAATTAGGTTGGCTAAATGCGTTAGATTTAGTCAAATACTCTGACTTGTGCATGTTGCATAAGGTTATAACTAGAGCGAAACCTTCGTCGTTGACGTCACTCATCCAGTTCAACTACGAAATACTGGAGCGTGATACCCGACAATCGAAACATCTAGCCTTGCCTCGACCTAGGAACAATCACGGAAAGCGCACATTCTTGAATAGAGCTAGCCATTCATACAATGCGCATATTTCATCTCAGTGTGTTCTGAATCGCAGTTGTCGCCCATTATATTTTACACTTGCTCAATAATTGTACGATGTCGGCAAAACAGGACACATTTTTTAGCTCATTTGTATGTGCATGTATGGAAGACCGAAGAATAACCCTGTCGTGTGGAACGGTCTGTTTACGTTAATACATACATACATGCATACATAAATATATATATATATATATATATATATATATATATATATATATATATATATATATATATATATATATATATATATATATATATATATATATTTATATTTATATTTATATTTATATATATATATATATATATATATATATATATATATATATATATATATATATATATATATATATATATATATATATATATATATATATATATATATATATATATATATATATATATATATATATATATATATATATATATATATATATATAAATATATAACGCACTTGTAATTTTTAAAAAACTTTCTCCGAAATAGAGGCTCTCTATGCATAAAGGCACGTGAATTACACACATATTGTTGGCTGTGTTTTCCCAGCTCGGAACTACTGACTCCGCTCAAATATTCATATTTCTCCGGCATTCTCCTGGACGGAGGTTCCATAGGCACGTGAATCCTAAGGCATGTGAATTCATCTGCGGACAGACACGAAAACCTTGCTGTGTTTCGAGTGCAAAACGGACACTACTCAAATATATATATATATAGGAGGGACTAGCGCCTTGTGTTCGCTCCGCGTCGCAATCCCACAGATTCGCAATCCCGATAGATGGATGGAGATTTGTATTGTTTTACTTGGCGGGCTTGCGGGGCTTGGGGGACTTGCGTGGACTTTTTTGACTTTTGAATGCACTTGTTTACTTCACCCCCAATCCATCTCGAACTCCAACAAACCCATCGCAGACAGCTATAGCTATTTAACCCTATTTGTAACAGGGGGGGGGGGGAGGAGGGCGGATTCCGCCCCCCCCCCCCCCCCCTCATGTTTTTCGCAGATATCTCCAGAACGGCTGGGAGCAGGCCCATGAAATTTTGGGACTTTTTATAGAATTGAACTCCGCATTTGGAGTCAAAATTTTGAGTTCTTAACTTGAACAGAGGCGGTTCCAGGGCACAGTTTTGGGTGGGTTCGGAGGCGACATTTGGCGAAAATACGGAAATGCGATCTTCACGGTTTCTTCCTAACTGCATCAAGTATGAAGGAGTTACATCGGCTTACCGTGATTGCAACAAGTGCAAATTAGATGATGTTAATGAAATATCATACAAAATTGCATGGCAGAGGCGGTTTCAGGGGCTTGAAAAGGGGGGGGGGGGGGTTTCCAGGAAGTATTCAATGCTTGGCGGGAAGCCAATAGAGCAATGTAAGGGGAATTTATAGCTATCAAGATGTAAAAGATAGCTTCTGCTTCCATTATTTGCATAATTTATTACATATAGAGTTTCAGGGGCGTGTTCAGGCACATGAAAAGGGGGGTGACTGGCATGGTGATGACGATATGCCAGCGATAACGGCGCAATATACGTTTAGCTTGTAATAATATATGCACATATGAGACCAAAAAAGGGAATAAAGTCATTTTTTGCAGAGGCGCGCTCAGGAATGGAAGAAAGGGGGTCATATTATTGCAAGGAAACTAAGAGGCATGGGCGTACAATGACATAACATACTGCAGTTTTCGGATGAAATACGCACCACAGGCTACTCTACGAACGATTATAAGATAATAGGCGAGTCCAGGTAGGGTAAAAAGGGGGGGTAAGCAATGTTAATTGAAGTTGTAAGTGAAATAGTCACTGTTGACTAGTTAGTATCATAATAGCGGATAATATACTTATCAAAAGGTCTTGCGCCGCCCTAGTTTGAATCCTGGATACGCCTATGATGAAGTACAACATTCAAAAAGGAACCATCTATGATCAGTAACATATTGATAGTGCTGGGTAGCAACTTGTCTGCGGTTAATATTTTTCCCAATTTTACCCCCCTTTTTCACTAACCTGGTACCGCCTATGGCAAAAAATATGATTTATAACTGTTTTTTCTAATGTCTCAATCACATACCATTTCATTTATAAAAAAGCAACATCAAAAAATGGTTTTATTACGCATTTACTTCACCCCCATATTGAGTGACCTGCACACGCCTATGATTTTTGAATTTGCAAACGTCACCATCATATATCAATTTCTGATTCAATCTCTTTCGATTCCTTTCAGTTGTGTTAAAATCGGTCGATAAACATGAAAGCAAAGCTATGTTGGATAAAAAATACCACTAAAATTTGTAGTTTTTGACCCCCTGTTGCCCCCTATCCCAAATTTATATTTTGTTATTATTTATAAATGTAGATCGTGTTGAGGGGAACCAAACACCGTTTCATTTTTGAAAATCGGACGGGTAGATCTCGAGATCTCCGGGGGGGGGGCGGAATCCGCCCCCCCCCCCCCCTGTTACAAATAGGGGTAGCCAAGAGCCTGTTACAAATAGGGTTAACGCACTTGTAATTTAACGAATTCCTCCGGAATGAAGGTTCCCTATGCACAAAGGCACGTGAATTACACACAGATTGTTGCCTGCGTTTTCCCAGCTCGGAACTACAGACGCCGCTCAACTATATTGCCACCTCGCAGGCCAATATGGAGTTTTTGGTGTGTATCGGTCGATTAAGCGTGTCCGATTTCACTTGCAAAATTTGGTTCCCGAACCCCCCCTTAGATCAAAAAATACATTTGCACCACTCATGCTTGCAAAGCATTCGTAATATTGGAGTCGCCACATCACTATTTATAATCACTTCTTTGCGGACTGTTATTTTCTTTTGAATGTTGCAAACTCAGCATCACCATTCCGTCAGTGCACTTTAAAATCAAAAAGCGTACGCAGTTAATTATATTTTCAACAACCTTAGCCTCTTTCATCATAAAACAGCAATAATTGCTATGGCTCGACTTTGGGACCGTAGGAGTTATGTGACCTATACCTTATAACACAGATAGACTTTCCAAGGTCAAGTCTCGGCGAATTCGTACGCTTCGGCTTTGGGCGGGCGCCAATACAATAGCCAAACTGGATGAGAGCGGCCATCATGAATATAGTACTGAGCACAGCTGGGATCAACGTTTCGGAATCAGAAATAAATACAAAATGCTTTGCCGATACACTGCTGCAGGAACAAGTTTGAGCTTGAGCATACATGATTGTTGATCCCCACCATTAATTTAAGTTGCTTTTTAGAAATCCTCCGGAGGTGGCAATATCCCTTTAATATTTATCGGGATTCTCCTGGACGGAGGCTCCATGCTCACAAAGGCACGTGCATTAAGTGACGTCATGACGCCGGTGCGGTATGTGCAGCTACTGATACGTGCCGAGTTGCAGCGGCCCTGGACGGAGTTTCGGTGCCTTTTTGAGCGGGCTTCGAGGCCATTTGGTTGGTTCGTACCCCCCCCCCCCCCCCCCCCAGCATGACCCCCTTCCACCAACACCCCTCCCTGCCCCTGTACCACACGGCCGGCCGCGACCTCGGCTCGGATTTGACGCCCCTGAAATATTACATTTCTACAGGATATCCTGGACGGAGGTTCTATGCTCACAAAGGCACGTGAATTCAACCGCGGACAGACACGAAAACCTTGCTGTTTTTCGAGTGCAAAACGGACACTACTCAAATAGATATTAGGGGAGGATACTACAGAAGTATTTCCCCCCCCCCCATATTTCATCACTAAATTCGTATTTTCTGAGTAGCAGATAATCAAGCATCTCTCCATTTCCATTTCCATTTTCTATGAGCAATTTGATATTAGACTTGACTACCGGCTAAGATGTGTGATTCTCTGTAGCAGGATTTGACTTGGCAGCCTCAACATGTTGCGCCTTGCTAAGGAGAAGAGGTTTTGAAGGATATATGTAATCATCTCGTATCTTCTTTTACTTATGCAGCTTTCGCACCGAAACGCTGTATGTGAATGCAGCTGGAACATATATTCCTCATGACAATAATACATTATGTATGGACACAGGAAGTACATGTACCAGAAGAAATAGCACTCCGTATAGATATTAATGAGAAAACCATGTGTGAAAGCACTTAGTACTTGGGGTTGTAGACGGGCTTGTAAGCCGGGGCGGCGTATAGCCAGCGAGCTTGTAGCTGGGCTTGTGCTCATCGTAGCGGGCCTCGCCCTCGTAGGTCACCTCGGCGTTGTAGCCTCCGTAGCCCTGCTGGTCAGCCACGTACTTGACTGTCTGCACACGGCCGTCGGGCAGGTTGACCGAGTAATAGCCGTTGACGTTCTTGGCATCGTTGTTCTCGTTCTGCCAGAAGACTGCGCCCGAGTAGTGGTCGTTGACGGCGTATTCGAACTGGTACGGCTGATCGTAGTGCTGGTGCTCCTTGTAGGACGGTTGGTGGTGGCTGGGGGCAGGTCCGTAGGACGGGGCCGCGTGGTAGGCCGGCCTGGGGTTGTAGGTGGTGGAGGCGGCAGCCACGGCCACAACGGCAGCAACGACGAAGAACTGCGAACAGAAAAAGTAGGTTAATTGGTCTGTTGTGTCTAGAGGACTGAAATCTTTTGACGTATGTTGTTCAAACTAAAATGAAGGAATTCGGTGACAAAATTTAATTTGTTTTGTAACAATGAATACAATATTTGCAAATCTAGAGAAATAGTCTGGTGGATATGAGCAGAGCAAGGCACCACACCAGCAGTTAAGAGTGCTGGGAAATAACCTTCATGTCTGCAGAGTTGGTCTTTGACGACTGATACTGTGAACGGTGGACCGCCCTGGCTTTATACTAGTCGGCGAACGTAACCTTGTGATCACAACCATATTTACTCATATATATCATTACATATTTGTGTATTTGTACAAATGGGCGTCTGCTTGGAGGGGCCTGCTTGCACATCAGCATGATACGCACAAAACAACACTGTAACACATATGACATCACAGCACAAAATAACTAAGCATTCATCCTGTGGATGGAAGTGCAGTGTTACATGAGGTTGAAATAATGAATGCAACCTTGCATGAGGTTCATGACATACACCCATTGTGATGGTGCTCTTGAAGTGGACTTTGTTTCATAATGTTTCTAAATATCACATTTGATCTCCTTCATAACCCTTCAGGCATCCTTCTGGCAGCTCTGCTGAAGGCTATTGGAGCTACGTGGAAAGATGTAGATTGAATGTGTGAATAAATGGATGAATGCAGGTGGAAACACTACCTGATTCTGGCAGAAACACTGTTTTAAATGTTTTAATCCTGGGGACTGGAGGTGTTCTCTCTTATGTTATTAGTAAATTCAACAATGCTTGGATTGTTCCTTTCCCTTCAAGAGCAACAATAGTGACCATCGACGCTTGCCACGCCACACCACAAACATAGTTGCTTGTGATTCTCTGTAGTAGAATTTGACTCGGCAGCCTCAACATATTGCGCCTTGATAAGGAACTGACGTCCTGAAGGATATCTGTAATCATCTCGTATCTGCTATTACCTATGCAGCTTTCACACGGAAACACTGTATGTGAATGAAGCTGGAACATATATTCCTCATGACAATAATACATTATGTATGGACACAGGAAGTACATGTACCAGAAGAAATAAGACTCCGTACAAATATCAATGAGATAACCATGTGTCAAAGCACTTAGTACTTGGGGTTGTAGGCGGGCTTGTAGGTGGGCTTGTAGGCCGGCTTGTAGGCCGGCTTGTAGGCCGGAGCGGCGTAGCCAGCGGGCTTGTAGCTGGGCTTGTGCTCATCGTAGCGGGCCTCGCCCTCGTAGGTCACCTCGGCGTTGTAGCCTCCGTAGCCCTGCTGGTCAGCCACGTACTTGACTGTCTGCACACGGCCGTCGGGCAGGTTGACCGAGTAATAGCCGTTGACGTTCTTGGCATCGTTGTTCTCGTTCTGCGAGAAGACAGCGCCCGAATAGTGGTCGTTGACGGCGTAGTCGAACTGGTACGGCTGATCGTAGTGCTGGGGCTCCTTGTAGGACGCCTGGTGGTGGCTGGGGGCAGGTCCGTAGGACGGGGCCGCGTGGTAGTGTAGCGTTGGGGAATGACAGAGGGGTCATAGGGGTAGAGAGAGAGTGGGAGGGTATGATAGGGAACAAGGAGCTGGGCCGGGTTCCGCTCCACTCTGGCGTGTGGAGGGAGGGGTACGTTGTAGAGTGGGATAGCAGTGGGGGGATACATTGTAGGGCGAGGGGAATGGAGAAGAAGGTAGAAGGAGAGCGGGGGTTTAAAGAGAAAGGAGAAATGGGAGACGAATAGTGCATCCGCTCCACCAGCTGTCATGGGAAGCTGCTGCTCCCTCTGGCTGTACTGGGAACTGCTGATCCCTCTTGTCCTCTTCGTCAGCTCGACCTTCGGTGACCTGCCGTGACCTGCAGTGACCTGCAGTGACCTGCAGTGTTCTGCAGTGACCTGCAGTGACCTGTCATGACCTGCAGTGACCTGCAGTGACATGCAGTGACATGCAGTGACATGCAGTGACCTGCAGTGACATGCAGCGACCTGCAGTGACCTGTCCGGTTCGTAGGTCTGCTAGAAGTGATGGGAGATGTAGAAGCTGATGTAGAGATGTAGGTGTAGCATAGCGTAGATGTAGAGACAGATGTCTTGATGTAGGTATAGCGTAGCGTAGCAAGATCCCCTTCCGCGTACAAAACATCTGATGGTGGTAGATGCTTTTAAATTTTGAGAGACTGATCATCCTGGTCCATCGTATAGGCTGGTTCACCGACATGCCATTTCACTGCTCGAGGACGGGAGGGGCAGTGTCTCGCCCATGAGGGTGAGGACGGTACAAAGGGAAAAGGGGTAGGATTAGCGTCGGTTGTGACGCCCTGGTGACCACTGCCAACTTTCGTGATTAGGTATCTCTTTACAATCGTAAGTCGGATCGTAAGTTAGGTCATCCGTCCAGTTACCCATCCCCTCGAACCCCTGCTCACCTCCAAAGCCAAAATCGCCCACTTTGTCTTACGCCCAGCGTCGCTAAGTTTTGCTTTCCTTCGAGTGATGATCCGTACGGCTGTCCAGGCAAAGTTCGGACTACTCCTACTGGGCCTTAACCTAAGATTTATCCGTCATCATCCGCACTGCCACTTTCCCAGCTACAGACATTCCGCTTTCATTCGCCCCATAATTATTTGTCCGTCCCAAAAAATTCCCTCCCAGTAGTGCCGGATGCCAGCTGGATGAGTGACTCCCAGGTAGGATAAATGTCCTCGTCAATACGAAATCCTACTAGCGCTCCGCTGAACGACAGCATTGCTGCGTGGGCCGCCCAGAATAAATGTATTCAACGTAATCCGTCCGGTTCCTACTTTAGAAGGGAGCTAGTTTATCCATAGGACTTATATGAAACACCGACTACGCTTTACTGCTCGTCTTATCCTCTCTGTCCGGGAGAGGCCCCTATACCTACTGTCCGGGCCTCCGACCTGGGCTCCGCCGGACCTGGGTCCTCTATCCGGGCCTAACTTGGGCTCCGCCGGACCTCTGACCTCCATCCGGGCCACGACCTGGCTCCGCCGGACCAACTTTCTAAGTTAACATCGACCGGCATCGACGGCGAGCTACGCGGATGTCCTAGCCTATATACCGACTGCGGGCGCCCGGGAATCTCTAGAGGAGATCTTCCCGTTTAACCTAGAGTGACTTCTGAGGCACGTACGGCCTCCTCCTCCCTCTTATCCTTCCTCCCTCGCCCTCCTTTTTCTGCGCCAACCTATCATCCTCTGGCATTTGGCACCCGCAGTCTCGGACTTACTAATTGTAACCTCCCTGTGATATGCGGCCAGCCGATATCACTCGGTCTGGGCATAATTTTCCACGAGCACTTTCATTTACATGTTTCGCCACGCTGATAGATTTTCGATACAAGGATCGGGCACACAAGCCGTCATGCCTCTCCTCCAAGCTCCGATACTATTTAATCTCTGTCCTGTCCTGTCCTGACCCACTGTTGCAGGGATCACACCTCCCTGTCCTGTCCTGTCCCACTGTTGCAGGGATCACACCTCCCTGTCCTGTCCTGTCCTGACCCACTGTTGCAGGGATCACACCTTCCTGTCCTGTCCCACCGTTGCAGGGATCACACCTCCCTGTCCTGTCCTGTCCCACTGTTGCAGGGATCAACCTCCCTGTCCTGTCCATGTCCTTCTAGCTATCCCATTACGAAATCAGTATCAGCGACGTTTCTCCAACTATGCCTGAGTACTAACCGCTTTACCAGTTCTCTATCGGGGACGTAAATTATATGACTCTTAGGTAATTTCCCACATGGGAAACGTTGTCCAAAAAGAATCGCCACCAGAGATAACGTGCGTGTATCACAAATGACCCATTTCAATAAGCATCAGCTAGTAATCTCCTAAATATCACTTTTAAACTTCAATATAATCGGCAGTGCACCATCGTCAGAATATATTCAAATAATTTAACGCTGTTTATAGTTGGCTAATAATAAGGCTTAAGTTACCACTTGGACTGTCAATATACAGGACATCTAACATTACAGTTGTACCATGACGTTAACAAAGGGAGGCGTCGGCTGTAATGTCGTAAATCGCGAGCTGCTGGCTGAAGGTGTATTTTTAACAGACGGTTAGGAGACTCACAATATTAAGAAAGTTAATTTGACTGTTATACTTATCATCCACTGACTCGCAAGTATACGTCTGTTGCAGGTTGCTGCACCCTTAGAACCTATTACGGGCTGAACTAGTTATGGTTTGATCGATAATTCCAAAGAAGGTAATATAGACAGGGATTTAACGTTAACCACTCCGGATCAGCGGCACGAGTTTATCAGCGACAGAAACGAGGTCGCATTGACGGCTAAGGAATCGCATTTCTCATACACCGTCCTTAAACAATCGTCGGTAGGAAGCGATGCTGGACCAATAGCTAATAGCGCATCGCCGATTTTACATATGTAATCTTAGACAGACAATCCCCTGGCGGTAACTTACCAGTCTCCGATTTGTGTTGTCCCGCTCAACATAGAGCACACCTCTAAGCGACAGAATGCACCGATACTTTATAACCAATCGATGCCGTCTCAGTGATATGGTCCTTACATTTGTTATCCTTACCTGCCAAGCTAGAATGACGAGTCTCTACCCAACCTCACTAATACTTTGTCTGGTAGTTGGGTTACCTGGCGTTTTAACCGTTCAGCGAATGTTACCATTCCGTGATTTGAAATCGTCCACAACTCTGATACATAACGTTAAATTTACTGAAGCGGAAACGTACTTAATCATTAAACTCGGGCTTCTGGCTAAGTATTGCGAGCAAGACGAGAACGAATTAATCGAACCATTCAAACAACAATCGAAACATATCCTACTTATCTGCGGCTATACTGGCTTAATTCTTGCCTTACCTCATGCTGTCGGGGAACCGCATCGCTGTGTACATTTCCTTCCTTCAACGACCCTCTCGACTCCATCATGTCTCCTTTCCCCCGTAAAATGTTACACAAATTTACAATGTTTATTTTAACTCAGCAACTAAACAAACGGTAGCGCAGTAAATAATCGTTTTTGGTACGTCCCAATCAATTTACATGTTCAACCAATGATTCATTTGAATCTCCGCCTAATATCACCAAAACTAGCTCAAAACCGAATAATTGACTCGCTCAATCTCTAGTTTAAAATACTAACTAAAACCGCTCGTATTTACATGCGCCAATGCGCTAGGGCTTACGCCATGACCTCCTGCAACGCAGCGTGCTGGATTCCAAAGTACTACGGTCGCCTGGCATCACACCTCTAGTACAGCATCGGCTACACATACATTTTTCCTGCCTTCCTAGGTAAAAAGTAGCGAGCCTGGACAGATGACCCAAATTACGTAAAATATCCCACTTAGTCCCTTATTGTTTAAATTTTGTAGTCACCGGACCTGGCAGAATTTCGGGTAGGATCGGAGAGGATGAGCAGCTTCGTGACTTACTGTGATCTGCCGCCGTCGGCTCAGTTCTTGCCGTCTTCCTCTCTCTGCGGCTGTCAGCCCTGCCACGGCGGACGGCTGCCGCCGCCGCGCCGCGGGCAGCGCGCGGGCTGGGGTCCCGTTGTCGACTCCCCCGCTGCTGTCCGCTGCTCTCCGCTGCTGTCCGCTGCTGTCCGCTGCTGTCCGCTCCCCTTCCGCTGCTGTCCGCTCCTGTCCGCTGTCTTGTCTCCGCTGTCAGCCCTGCCACGGCGGACGGCTGCCGCCGCCGCGCCGCGGGCAGCGCGCGTGCTGGGGTCCCGTTGTCGACTGCCTCCGCTGCTGTCCGCTGCTGTCCGCTCCCCTTCCGCTGCTGTCCGCTCCTGTCCGCTGTCTTGTCTCCGCTGTCAGCCCTGCCACGGCGGACGGCTGCCGCCGCCGCGCCGCGGGCAGCGCGCGTGCTGGGGTCTCGTTGTCGACTGCCTCCGCTGCTGTCCGCTGCTGTCCGCTCCCCTTCCGCTGCTGTCCGCTCCTGTCCGCTGTCTTGTCTCCGCTGTCAGCCCTGCCACGGCGGACGGCTGCCGCCGCCGCGCCGCGGGCAGCGCGCGTGCTGGGGTCTCGTTGTCGACTGCCTCCGCTGCTGTCCGCTGCTGTCCGCTGTCTTGTCTCCGCTGTCAGCCCTGCCACGGCGGACGGCTGCCGCCGCCGCGCCGCGGGCAGCGCGCGTGCTGGGGTCCCGTTGTCGACTGCCCCGGCTCGTGTGTCCGCTGCTGTTCGCTCCCCTTCCCCTCTCTGTGCGACGTTGCCTCTTTTTATACTCCGACCCGGCGGTGTCTTGCTCTGGGTGTGGCACACCCCCGTTTTCTGATTGGCCGATTCTTGCTGTCGACAATTTTGCATTTCTAGTGTATAGAGCTTCTTCAAACTTCTTAATGACCTTTCTTACTTAATTTTGTTCATAATATAATTGCTTCAAGTAGTGCATATTTCTTCCACTTTCTTGTTTGCTTGCTACCTATGGCCACGTCCTTTGCTTTGTTACTGCCATGTGTCTGGTGTCTGGTGCAAATATCTTTATATAAGTTTGATAAGAGGACTACGGCATCTTTATATAACCAGATAATTTTGGTTTCTTGATAATGCATCTTGCTGATAAAATGGTATTCTTCAATAATCAATCAGGTAGTCCTTTCAGTCATTGCATTCCAATTATTACGTCGTAGTATCGTTTTTAGATGACTTTCTTTTCATCCCTTTATTTTTCCAGCATGAAATGTTCGCCTTCTTCAGTTTAACGAAACTCTTGACATGCTTAATTTTGTATCATTGCTTGGAGCTACGTTCAAGTTCAGTAATTTGTAGTGCTGCATTAACAATCGTTAAATATATATATGCCGGCGTTGATCGTATTTCTAATTTTATCCTTACTTGCAATTAGCTCTTCGCCCTTGTGATAATATCAATTCTTCTTTTTAGACAATACTTCTGATTTTACGTCTTACTCCGCGTATATCGTACACGTCATTTGTTCCGTAATAATTGACTGCGATTTTTTATCACTTCGCATCAATAGTGTCGGTTTATTATCCGCATTTCTTCTCAACAACGATTCTTCCCTTACTTCAAACCCGTCTCTTTGTTGGCGTGCTACAGTTCTACACAGCTGTCCCTCTGCCTTTGGGCGGCCGCCCTGGCTGTGCTGACTCATAGGACATAGAGGGGAGGGGCGGGGTGATGTGGCAGCGCCGGTAGGGACGGTACTGGGGCCGGTACGCAAATGGGACTGGTACCGTAATGGGTGTACCTGAGGGGCGTACACCCGGCTGGCGTTGCTCCCCGCCGTCGTCTCGCTTACTCAGCTGTTCTGGCGATGGCTGTGATGACTGTAGTTACTAGACTTGCAGTCTCGGGCTTCGGACCCGAGTTTTTGCATGTCTGGGTTGGATGCGAGGAGAGGGGGCGTCTGCCGCCGGCCGGCTCGGAATGTTTTGTCAGAGGAGTCAGGCCCGGTGCATTGGAACATGCTGAGAAGATGTACCCCGCTACAGTAGGCCGGCCTGGGGTTGTAGGGGGTGGAGGCGGCAGCCACGGCCACAAGGGCAGCAACGACGAAGAACTGCGAACAGAAAAAATAGGTTAATTGGTCTGTTGTGTCTAGAGGACTGAAATCTTTTGACGTATTTTGTTCAAACTAAAATGAAGGAATTCGGTTACAAAATTCCATTTGTTTTGTAACAATGAATACAATATTTGTAAATCTACAGAAATAGTCTCGTGGATATGAGCAGAGCAAGGCACCACACCAGCAGTTAGAGTGTTGGGAACTAACCTTCATGACTGCAGAGTTGGTCTTTGACGACTGATACTGTGAAAGGTGGACCGCCCTGGCTTTATACTAGCCAGAGAACGTAACCTTGATTTAGATTGTGGGCGGCGCTGAATAGTTAGATGTGGGCCACGGTATAACGGATAGCTCCAAGGAAGCTATGACTATCTTGCGCTGACTTGTAGGAATGAACAAGAGTGGTGTTGTTTTGCCTACCAATCGTCGCCCTTTTTTGACTTTTGTAAAGCTATTTGGTGATATGTAAAACTGCTTTGACATTTGACTCCATAAATAATGCGTCATCGTCGTGTATTTAGAAATCTTAATGAATGGAACTATATTTTCCAGAAAATATACTATTTTTGCACGGGAATAGGTTAGAAGCCGATATCGGAGCATTTCAATATTTCACCTAATAAGGTAATCATTCATTCCAATTGTACGTCCTGAAGAGTATGCATTACTCCTCTAGGTTAGGGTTTATGTTTTTTTATACTCATAAACAGTGGATACGCAGATATGTATATACGTGACTAAGGGCTATCAACCGGCAAATAAAATATAAGGGAAGGCCTCACGGACCTTCTCGACCAGTTCATGAACATATTATATTTTGAAATGTTTTGTCAATTTGACAGTATTTTAACTCCAGACATATGTTTAACGATGTTTCACTTAGGAGAACGATTTGAAGTAACATTACAAATTGTTTCAGAAGACACTGAAGTATCAAAATTAGTTGGAAAAGTTGATGTAATCTAATCCCTTCATCTTCAAATGGGCTATATGATGAGTGATTTCATTATATCATAAAAATATTATCGAAGTCCATCTGAATGAAAATACAGGAATATTTCGATTCGCACTTAACATGAAGATATAGGCAACATCATGTTGAAATATAATTCACGTTATAATAATTACATTTCTCATTAGCGTAAGTTAGTGTAACCTAGCAGTCCTTCCACTTTTCAATCTTCATCCTTGGTACCTCAATCGCTGATGGTTGCCCGCAACACGTACATGGCTGACGCAAAACAGCGTCATTTCCTTTGACCAGGGAACATCAGTGAGCCGGGCTTACCGTGCTTTATATTATAGGGCTAGTAAACCGTAAACCGCCATATTCCCTTTATGAATGAAATTATTGTGAACTGGACGGTAGGAGTCAAGATTACCGCAATAACCTTCCTTTAACTGTGCGGGTACTTCACGTTATAGGGATTACCTATATGTGTCCGACCCCTGTCAATTTGGTTACATTTGATGTGCACGTAGACGGTAGTGGGAGGTAAGGTAACAGATAGGGGTTTTTTAGCTCTAGTTTGGTGCTCATGATTATCAGTGCATAAACTTCAAGAACTGAAAAATATTTATCCGATAACGAAGCGCCAATGTGTGGAATGTTTTGTCTGCATTGTGCAGCAACCTTTTTGTCAACAATTGTTTATTGCGCAAAATAAATGGGCGAAATATACTGATTTCATTTTGAAATTGAATTTCAATCGTGACGTCGAATGTTTCATCTTTTTTAAGGCGAAAATTATTATGTTTAGACATGCTTTATATCATCGAGCTTGTGCATGGTAAAGTTATTCAGGAAATACAAACCTAGGGGTATGCGTCTTATTTTGACAGCATGCCAGATCGACGTCCAACCAACCGACCTTATCTATCGGAATCCCATGTCAGACCTGCATGATATGATTTACATTTCGACTTTGAATGATTCAGTATTATCAGGACCTCGAAAGATTCTGACGTTTTCCTTTGGGCTTTAGTTGAATAAGAAATGTCCTGCACTTTTGTGAGTTGAATAACTACACCTGAACATCCCCTTGAAGCACACTTCTAACGCGTGGCTACGGCATTAACACAAAATTATTTGCTCAAATTTATATTACTGTACCAACCATACCTCTGAATTGCTGCTAGGAAATCTGGCTAAACTTTATGGGATTATTTTTCAGATTTCTTTCTATCTTCTCATTTTCTCCGCCATTGTTGCTCACAGGTGACCATGACCACCATATAAATTATCTATAATGCCTATCCGACCACCAGTATAGAGGGTTAGCCATGTGTTGTAATCAGCTCAATGCCCAATGGAGGTGTCTGAAAATGTGCACACAAAGTACTTCTGTCTTGAAAGTCTCGTATTAAAGTTTTTTAAATTCTGCGTTGTCATCTAAAGAACGAACTCTGGTTATCAGACAACAAATCATAAAGGTCAAATGGCCAGTGTTGTCTTAGTAGATATACAACATAATTATTTTTTCCCACCATATTTCATCCCTAAATTCGTATTTTCTGACAAGCAGATAATCAAGCATCTCTTTATTTCCATTTCCATTTTCTATGAGCAATTTGATATTAAACTAGACTACCGGCTAAGATTTGTGATTCTCTGTAGTAGAATTTGACTCGGCAGCCTCAACAAATTGCGCCTTGATTAGGAGAACACGTCCTGAAGGATATCTGTAATCACTCGTATCTGCTTTTACTTATGCAGCTTTCGCACCGGAACACTGTATGTGAATGAAGATGGAACATATATTCCTCATGACAATAATACATTATGTATGGACACAGGAAGTACATGTACCAGAAGAAATAAGACTCCGTATAAATATCAATGAGAAAACCATGTGTCAAAGCACTTAGTATTTGGAGTTGTAGGCGGGCTTGTAGGTGGGCTTGTAGGCCGGCTTGTAGCCCGGAGCGGCGTAGCCAGCGGGCTTGTAGCTGGGCTTGTGCTCATCGTAGCGGGCCTCGCCCTCGTAGGTCACCTCGGCGTTGTAGCCTCCGTAGCCCTGCTGGTCAGCCACGTACTTGACTGTCTGCACACGGCCGTCGGGCAGGTTGACCGAGTAATAGCCGTTGACGTTCTTGGCATCGTTGTTCTCGTTCTGCGAGAAGACAGCGCCCGAATAGGGGTCGTTGACGGCGTAGTCGAACTGGTACGGCTGATCGTAGTGCTGGGGCTCCTTGTAGGACGCCTGGTGGTGGCTGGGGGCAGGTCCGTAGGACGGGGCCGCGTGGTAGGCCGGCCTGGGGTTGTAGGGGGTGGAGGCGGCAGCCACGGCCACAAGGGCAGCAAAGACGAAGAACTGCGAACAGAAAAAATAGGTTAATTGGTCTGTTGTGTCTAGAGGACTGAAATCTTTTGACGTATTTTGTTCAAACTAAAATGAAGGAATTCGGTTACAAAATTCCATTTGTTTTGTAACAATGAATACAATCTTTGTAAATCTACAGAAATAGTCTCGTGGATATGAGCAGAGCAAGGCACCATACCAGCAGTTAGAGTGTTGGGAACTAACCTTCATGACTGCAGAGTTGGTCTTTGACGACTGATACTGTGAAAGGTGGACCGCCCTGGCTTTATACTAGCCAGAGAACGTAACCTTGATTTAGATTGTGGGCGGCGCTGAATAGTTAGATGTGGGCCACGGTATAACGTATAGCTCCAAGGAAGCTATGACTATCTTGCGCTGACTTGTAGGAATGAACAAGAGTGGTGTTGTTTTGCCTACCAATCGTCGCCCTTTGAGACTTTTGTAAAGCTATTTGGTGATATGTAAAACTGCTTTGACATTTGACTCCATAAATAATGCGTCATCGTCGGGTATTTAGAAATCTTAATGAATGGAACTATATTTTCCAGAAAATATACTATTTTTGCACGGGAATAAGTTAGAAGCCGATATCGGAGCATTTCAATATTTCACCTAATAAGGTAATCATTCATTCCAATTGTACGTCCTGAAGAGTATGCATTACTCCTCTAGGTTAGGATTTATGTTTTTTTTTTATACTCATAAACAGTGGATACGCAGATATGTATATACGTGACTAAGGGCTATCAATTGGCAAATAAAATATAAGGGAAGGCCTCACGGACCTTCTCGACCAGTTCATGAACATATTATATTTTGAAATGTTTTGTCAATTTGACAATATTTTAACTCCAGACATATGTTTAACGATGTTTCACTTAGGAGAACGATTTGAAGTAACATTACAAATTGTTTGAGAAGACACTGAAGTATCAAAATTAGTTGGAAAAGCTGATGTAATCTAATCCCTTCATCTTCAAATGGGCTATATGATGAGTGATTTCATTATATCATAAAAATATTATCGAAGTCCATCTGAATGAAAATACAGGAATATTTCGATTCGCACTTAACATGAAGATATAGGCAACACCATGTTGAAATATAATTCACGTTATAATAATTACATTTCTCATTAGCGTAAGTTAGTGTAACCTAGCAGTCCTTCCACTTTTCAATCTTCATCCTTGGTACCTCAATCGCTGATGGTTGCCCGCAACACGTACCTGGCTGACGCAAAACAGCGTCATTTCCTTTGACCAGGGAACATCAGTGAGCCGGGCTTACCGTGCTTTATATTATAGGGCTAGTAAACCGTAAACCGCCATATTCCCTTTATGAATGAAATTATTGTGAACTGGACGGTAGGAGTCAAGATTACCGCAATAACCTTCCTTTAACTGTGCGGGTACTTCACGTTATAGGGATTACCTATGTGTCCGACCCCTGTCAATTTGGTTACATTTGATTTGCACGTAGACGGTAGTGGGAGGTAAGGTCACAGATAGGGGTTGATGAGCTCTAGTTTGGTGCTCATGATTATCAGTGCATAAACTTCAAGAACTGAAAAATATTTAACCGATAACGAAGCGCCAATGTGTGGAATGTTTTGTCTGCATTGTGCAGCAACCTTTTTGCCAACAATCGTTTATTGCGCAAAATAAATGGGCGAAATATACTGATTTCATTTTGAAATTGAATTTCAATCGTGACGTCGAATGTTTCATCTATTTTAAGGCGAAAATTATTATGTTTAGACATGCTTTATATCATCGAGCTTGTGCATGGTAAAGTTATTCAGGGAATACAAACCTAGGGGTATGCGTCTTATTTTGACAGCATGCCAGATCGACGTCCAACCAACCGACCTTATCTATCGGAATCCCATGTCAGACCTGCATGATATGATTTACATTTCGACTTTGAATGATTCAGTATTATCAGGACCTCGAAAGATTCTGACGTTTTCCTTTGGGCCTTAGTTGAATAAGAAATGTCCTGCACTTTTGTAAGTTGAATAACTACACCTGAACATCCCCTTGAAGCACACTTCTAACGTGTGGCTACGGCATTGACACAAAATTATTTGCTCAAATTTATATTAGTGTACCAACCATACCTCTGAATTGCTGCTAGGAAATCTGGCTAAACTTTATGGGATTATTTTTCAGCTTTCTCTCTATCTTCTCATTTTCTCCGCCATTGTTGCTCACAGGTGACCATGACCACCATATAAATTATCTATAATGCCTATCCGACCACCAGTATAGAGGGTTAGCCATGTGTTGTAATCAGCTCAATGCCCAATGGAGGTGTCTGAAAATGTGCACACAAAGTACTTCTGTCTTGAAAGTCTCGTATTAAAGTTTTTAAATTCTGCGTTGTCATCTAAAGAACGAACTCTGGTTATCAGACAACAAATCATAAGGGTCAAATGGCCAGTGTTGTCTTAGTAGATATACAACATAATTATTTTTTCCCACCATATTTCATCCCTAAATTCGTATTTTCTGACAAGCAGATAATCAAGCATCACTTTATTTCCATTTCCATTTTCTATGAGCAATTTGATATTAAACTAGACTACCGGCTAAGATTTGTGATTCTCTGTAGTAGAATTTGACTCGGCAGCCTCAACATATTGCGCATTGATTAGGAGAAGACGTCCTGAAGGATATCTGTAATCACTCGTATCTGCTTTTACTTATGCAGCTTTCGCACCGGAACACTGTATGTGAATGAAGATGGAACATATATTCCTCATGACAATAATACATTATGTATGAACACAGGAAGTACATGTACCAGAAGAAATAAGACTCCGTATAAATATCAATGAGAAAACCATGTGTCAAAGCACTTAGTACTTGGAGTTGTAGGCGGGCTTGTAGGTGGGCTTGTAGGCCGGCTTGTAGGCCGGAGCAGCGTAGCCAGCGGGCTTGTAGCTGGGCTTGTGCTCATCGTAGCGGGCCTCGCCCTCGTAGGTCACCTCGGCGTTGTAGCCTCCGTAGCCCTGCTGGTCAGCCACGTACTTGACTGTCTGCACACGGCCGTCGGGCAGGTTGACCGAGTAATAGCCGTTGACGTTCTTGGCATCGTTGTTCTCGTTCTGCGAGAAGACAGCGCCCGAATAGTGGTCGTTGACGGCGTAGTCGAACTGGTACGGCTGATCGTAGTGCTGGGGCTCCTTGTAGGACGGCTGGTGGTGGCTGGGGGCAGGTCCGTAGGACGGGGCCGCGTGGTAGGCCGGCCTGGGGTTGTAGGGGGTGGAGGCGGCAGCCACGGCCACAAGGGCAGCAACGACGAAGAACTGCGAACAGAAAAAATGGGTTAATTGGTCTGTTGTGTCTAGAGGACTGAAATCTTTGGACGTATTTTGTTCAAACTAAAATGAAGGAATTCGGTTACAAAATTCCATTTGTTTTGTAACAATGAATACAATATTTGTAAATCTACAGAAATAGTCTCGTGGATATGAGCAGAGCAAGGCACTACACCAGCAGTTAGAGTGTTGGGAACTAACCTTCATGACTGCAGAGTTGGTCTTTGACGACTGATACTGTGAAAGGTGGACCGCCCTGGCTTTATACTAGCCAGAGAACGTAACCTTGATTTAGATTGTGGGCGGCGCTGAATAGTTAGATGTGGGCCACGGTATAACGGATAGCTCCAAGGAAGCTATGACTATCTTGCGCTGACTTGTAGGAATGAACAAGAGTGGTGTTGTTTTGCCTACCAATCGTCGCCCTTTGAGACTTCTGTAAAGCTATTTGGTGATATGTAAAACTGCTTTGACATTTGACTCCATAAATAATGCGTCATCGTCGTGTATTTAGAAATCTTAATGAATGGAACTATATTTTCCAGAAAATATACTATTTTTGCACGGGAATAAGTTAGAAGCCGATATCGGAGCATTTCAATATTTCACCTAATAAGGTAATCATTCATTCCAATTGTACGTCCTGAAGAGTATGCATTACTCCTCTAGGTTAGGGTTTATGTTTTTTTATACTCATAAACAGTGGATACGCAGATATGTATATACGTGACTAAGGGCTATCAATTGGCAAATAAAATATAAGGGAAGGCCTCACGGACCTTCTCGACCAGTTCATGAACATATTATATTTTGAAATGTTTTGTCAATTTGACAATATTTTAACTCCAGACATATGTTTAACGATGTTTCACTTAGGAGAACGATTTGAAGTAACATTACAAATTGTTTGAGAAGACACTGAAGTATCAAAATTAGTTGGAAAAGCTGATGTAATCTAATCCCTTCATCTTCAAATGGGCTATATGATGAGTGATTTCATTATATCATAAAAATATTATCGAAGTCCATCTGAATGAAAATACAGGAATATTTCGATTCACACTTAACATGAAGATATAGGCAACACCATGTTGAAATATAATTCACGTTATAATAATTACATTTTTCATTAGCGTAACTTAGTGTAACCTAGCAGTCCTTCCACTTTTCAATCTTCATCCTTGGCACCTCAATCGCTGATGGTTGCCCGCAACACGTACCTGGCTGACGCAAAACAGCGTCATTTCCTTTGACCAGGGAACATCAGTGAGCTGGGCTTACCGTGCTTTATATTATAGGGCTAGTAAACCGTAAACCGCCATATTCCCTTTATGAATGAAATTATTGTGAACTGGACGGTAGGAGTCAAGATTACCGCATTAACCTTCCTTTAACTGTGCGGGTGCTTCACGTTATAGGGATTACCTATATGTGTCCGACCCCTGTCAATTTGGTTACATTTGATGTGCACGTAGACGGTAGTGGGAGGTAAGGTAACAGATAGGGGTTTTTGAGCTCTAGTTTGGTGCTCATGATTATCAGTGCATAAACTTCAAGAACTGAAAAATATTTATCCGATAACGAAGCGCCAATGTGTGGAATGTTTTGTCTGCATTGTGCAGCAACCTTTTTGTCAACATTTATTGCGCAAAATAAATGTGCGAAATATACTGATTTCATTTTGAAATTGAATTTCAATCGTGACGTCGAATGTTTCATCTATTTTAAGGCGAAAATTATTATGTTTAGACATGCTTTATATCATCGAGCTTGTGCATGGTAAAGTTATTCAGGGAATACAAACCTAGGGGTATGCGTCTTATTTTGACAGCATGCCAGATCGACGTCCAACCAACCGACCTTATCTATCGGAATCCCATGTCAGACCTGCATGATATGATTTACATTTCGACTTTGAATGATTCAGTATTATCAGGACCTCGAAAGATTCTGACGTTTTCCTTTGGGCCTTAGTTGAATAAGAAATGTCCTGCACTTTTGTAAGTTGAATAACTACACCTGAACATCCCCTTGAAGCGCACTTCTAACGTGTGGCTACGGCATTAACACAAAATTATTTGCTCAAATTTATATTAGTTTACCAACCATACCTCTGAATTGCTGCTAGGAAATCTGGCTAAACTTTATGGGATTATTTTTCAGCTTTCTCTCTATCTTCTCATTTTCTCCGCCATTGTTGCTCACAGGTGACCATGACCACCATATAAATTATCTATAATGCCTATCCGACCACCAGTATAGAGGGTTAGCCATGTGTTGTAATCAGCTCAATGCCCAATGGAGGTGTCTGAAAATGTGCACACAAAGTACTTCTGTCTTGAAAGTCTCGTATTAAAGTTTTTAAATTCTGCGTTGTCATCTAAAGAACGAACTCTGGTTATCAGACAACAAATCATAAAGGTCAAATGGCCAGTGTTGTCTTAGTAGATATACAACATAATTATTTTTTCCCACCATATTTCATCCCTAAATTCGTATTTTCTGACAAGCAGATAATCAAGCATCTCTTTATTTCCATTTCCATTTTCTATGAGCAATTTGATATTAAACTAGACTACCGGCTAAGATTTGTGATTCTCTGTAGTAGAATTTGACTCGGCAGCCTCAACAAATTGCGCCTTGATTAGGAGAAGACGTCCTGAAGGATATCTGTAATCACTCGTATCTGCTTTTACTTATGCAGCTTTCGCACCGGAACACTGTATGTGAATGAAGATGGAACATATATTCCTCATGACAATAATACATTATGTATGGACACAGGAAGTACATGTACCAGAAGAAATAAGACTCCGTATAAATATCAATGAGAAAACCATGTGTCAAAGCACTTAGTACTTGGAGTTGTAGGCGGGCTTGTAGGTGGGCTTGTAGGCCGGCTTGTAGGCCGGAGCGGCGTAGCCAGCGGGCTTGTAGCTGGGCTTGTGCTCATCGTAGCGGGCCTCGCCCTCGTAGGTCACCTCGGCGTTGTATCCTCCGTAGCCCTGCTGGTCAGCCACGTACTTGACTGTCTGCACACGGCCGTCGGGCAGGTTGACCGAGTAATAGCCGTTGACGTTCTTGGCATCGTTGTTCTCGTTCTGCGAGAAGACAGCGCCCGAATAGTGGTCGTTGACGGCGTAGTCGAACTGGTACGGCTGATCGTAGTGCTGGGGCTCCTTGTAGGACGCCTGGTGGTGGCTGGGGGCAGGTCCGTAGGACGGGGCCGCGTGGTAGGCCGGCCTGGGGTTGTAGGGGGTGGAGGCGGCAGCCACGGCCACAAGGGCAGCAACGACGAAGAACTGCGAACAGAAAAAATAGGTTAATTGGTCTGTTGTGTCTAGAGGACTGAAATCTTTTGACGTATTTTGTTCAAACTAAAATGAAGGAATTCGGTTACAAAATTCCATTTGTTTTGTAACAATGAATACAATCTTTGTAAATCTACAGAAATAGTCTCGTGGATATGAGCAGAGCAAGGCACCATACCAGCAGTTAGAGTGTTGGGAACTAACCTTCATGACTGCAGAGTTGGTCTTTGACGACTGATACTGTGAAAGGTGGGCCGCCCTGGCTTTATACTAGCCAGAGAACGTAACCTTGATTTAGATTGTGGGCGGCGCTGAATAGTTAGATGTGGGCCACGGTATAACGTATAGCTCCAAGGAAGCTATGACTATCTTGCGCTGACTTGTAGGAATGAACAAGAGTGGTGTTGTTTTGCCTACCAATCGTCGCCCTTTGAGACTTTTGTAAAGCTATTTGGTGATATGTAAAACTGCTTTGACATTTGACTCCATAAATAATGCGTCATCGTCGTGTATTTAGAAATGTTAATGAATGGAACTATATTTTCCAGAAAATATACTATTTTTGCACGGGAATAAGTTAGAAGCCGATATCGGAGCATTTCAATATTTCACCTAATAAGGTAATCATTCATTCCAATTGTACGTCCTGAAGAGTATGCATTACTCCTCTAGGTTAGGATTTATGTTTTTTTATACTCATAAACAGTGGATACGCAGATATGTATATACGTGACTAAGGGCTATCAATTGGCAAATAAAATATAAGGGAAGGCCTCACGGACCTTCTCGACCAGTTCATGAACATATTATATTTTGAAATGTTTTGTCAATTTGACAATATTTTAACTCCAGACATATGTTTAACGATGTTTCACTTAGGAGAACGATTTGAAGTAACATTACAAATTGTTTGAGAAGACACTGAAGTATCAAAATTAGTTGGAAAAGCTGATGTAATCTAATCCCTTCATCTTCAAATGGGCTATATGATGAGTGATTTCATTATATCATAAAAATATTATCGAAGTCCATCTGAATGAAAATACAGGAATATTTCGATTCGCACTTAACATGAAGATATAGGCAACACCATGTTGAAATATAATTCACGTTATAATAATTACATTTCTCATTAGCGTAAGTTAGTGTAACCTAGCAGTCCTTCCACTTTTCAATCTTCATCCTTGGTACCTCAATCGCTGATGGTTGCCCGCAACACGTACCTGGCTGACGCAAAACAGCGTCATTTCCTTTGACCAGGGAACATCAGTGAGCCGGGCTTACCGTGCTGTATATTATAGGGCTAGTAAACCGTAAACCGCCATATTCCCTTTATGAATGAAATTATTGTGAACTGGACGGTAGGAGTCAAGATTACCGCAATAACCTTCCTTTAACTGTGCGGGTACTTCACGTTATAGGGATTACCTATATGTGTCCGACCCCTGTCAATTTGGTTACATTTGATGTGCACGTAGACGGTAGTGGGAGGTAAGGTAACAGATAGGGGTTTTTGAGCTCTAGTTTGGTGCTCATGATTATCAGTGCATAAACTTCAAGAACTGAAAAATATTTATCCGATAACGAAGCGCCAATGTGTGGAATGTTTTGTCTGCATTGTGCAGCAACCTTTTTGTCAACAATTGTTTATTGCGCAAAATAAATGGGCGAAATATACTGATTTCATTTTTAAATTGAATTTCAATCGTGACGTCGAATGTTTCATCTTTTTTAAGGCGAAAATTATTATGTTTAGACATGCTTTATATCATCGAGCTTGTGCATGGTAGTTATTCAGGAAATACAAACCTAGG
This sequence comes from Chirona hameri, assembly GCA_036785665.1. Taxonomy (NCBI): domain Eukaryota; kingdom Metazoa; phylum Arthropoda; class Thecostraca; order Balanomorpha; family Balanidae; genus Chirona; species Chirona hameri. Next base: position 29,224 of record JAXIVJ010001190.1, read on the forward strand.
GGTATGCGTCTTATTTTGACAGCATGCCAGATCGACGTCCAACCAACCGACCTTATCTATCGGAATCCCATGTCAGACCTGCATGATATGATTTACATTTCGACTTTGAATGATTCAGTATTATCAGGACCTCGAAAGATTCTGACGTTTTCCTTTGGGCTTTAGTTGAATAAGAAATGTCCTGCACTTTTGTGAGTTGAATAACTACACCTGAACATCCCCTTGAAGCACACTTCTAACGCGTGGCTACGGCATTAACACAAAATTATTTGCTCAAATTTATATTACTGTACCAACCATACCTCTGAATTGCTGCTAGGAAATCTGGCTAAACTTTATGGGATTATTTTTCAGATTTCTTTCTATCTTCTCATTTTCTCCGCCATTGTTGCTCACAGGTGACCATGACCACCATATAAATTATCTATAATGCCTATCCGACCACCAGTATAGAGGGTTAGCCATGTGTTGTAATCAGCTCAATGCCCAATGGAGGTGTCTGAAAATGTGCACACAAAGTACTTCTGTCTTGAAAGTCTCGTATTAAAGTTTTTTAAATTCTGCGTTGTCATCTAAAGAACGAACTCTGGTTATCAGACAACAAATCATAAAGGTCAAATGGCCAGTGTTGTCTTAGTAGATATACAACATAATTATTTTTTCCCACCATATTTCATCCCTAAATTCGTATTTTCTGACAAGCAGATAATCAAGCATCTCTTTATTTCCATTTCCATTTTCTATGAGCAATTTGATATTAAACTAGACTACCGGCTAAGATTTGTGATTCTCTGTAGTAGAATTTGACTCGGCAGCCTCAACAAATTGCGCCTTGATTAGGAGAACACGTCCTGAAGGATATCTGTAATCACTCGTATCTGCTTTTACTTATGCAGCTTTCGCACCGGAACACTGTATGTGAATGAAGATGGAACATATATTCCTCATGACAATAATACATTATGTATGGACACAGGAAGTACATGTACCAGAAGAAATAAGACTCCGTATAAATATCAATGAGAAAACCATGTGTCAAAGCACTTAGTACTTGGAGTTGTAGGCGGGCTTGTAGGTGGGCTTGTAGGCCGGCTTGTAGCCCGGAGCGGCGTAGCCAGCGGGCTTGTAGCTGGGCTTGTGCTCATCGTAGCGGGCCTCGCCCTCGTAGGTCACCTCGGCGTTGTAGCCTCCGTAGCCCTGCTGGTCAGCCACGTACTTGACTGTCTGCACACGGCCGTCGGGCAGGTTGACCGAGTAATAGCCGTTGACGTTCTTGGCATCGTTGTTCTCGTTCTGCGAGAAGACAGCGCCCGAATAGTGGTCGTTGACGGCGTAGTCGAACTGGTACGGCTGATCGTAGTGCTGGGGCTCCTTGTAGGACGCCTGGTGGTGGCTGGGGGCAGGTCCGTAGGACGGGGCCGCGTGGTAGGCCGGCCTGGGGTTGTAGGGGGTGGAGGCGGCAGCCACGGCCACAAGGGCAGCAACGACGAAGAACTGCGGACAAAAAAAAATAGGTTAATTGGTCTGTTGTGTCTAGAGGACTGAAATCTTTTGACGTATTTTGTTCAAACTAAAATGAAGGAATTCGGTTACAAAATTCCATTTGTTTTGTAACAATGAATACAATCTTTGTAAATCTACAGAAATAGTCTCGTGGATATGAGCAGAGCAAGGCACCACACCAGCAGTTAGAGTGTTGGGAACTAACCTTCATGACTGCAGAGTTGGTCTTTGACGACTGATACTGTGAAAGGTGGACCGCCCTGGCTTTATACTAGCCAGAGAACGTAACCTTGATTTAGATTGTGGGCGGCGCTGAATAGTTAGATGTGGGCCACGGTATAACGGATAGCTCCAAGGAAGCTATGACTATCTTGCGCTGACTTGTAGCAATGAACAAGAGTGGTGTTGTTTTGCCTACCAATCGTCGCCCTTTGAGACTTTTGTAAAGCTATTTGGTGATATGTAAAACTGCTTTGACATTTGACTCCATAAATAATGCGTCATCGTCGTGTATTTAGAAATCTTAATGAATGGAACTATATTTTCCAGAAAATATACTATTTTTGCACGGGAATAAGTTAGAAGCCGATATCGGAGCATTTCAATATTTCACCTAATAAGGTAATCATTCATTCCAATTGTACGTCCTGAAGAGTATGCATTACTCCTCTAGGTTAGGGTTTATGTTTTTTTATACTCATAAACAGTGGATACGCAGATATGTATATACGTGACTAAGGGCTATCAACCGGCAAATAAAATATAAGGGAAGGCCTCACGGACCTTCTCGACCAGTTCATGAACATATTATATTTTGAAATGTTTTGTCAATTTGACAGTATTTTAACTCCAGACATATGTTTAACGATGTTTCACTTAGGAGAACGATTTGAAGTAACATTACAAATTGTTTCAGAAGACACTGAAGTATCAAAATTAGTTGGAAAAGCTGATGTAATCTAATCCCTTCATCTTCAAATGGGCTATATGATGAGTGATTTCATTATATCATAAAAATATTATCGAAGTCCATCTGAATGAAAATACAGGAATATTTCGATTCGCACTTAACATGAAGATATAGGCAACACCATGTTGAAATATAATTCACGTTATAATAATTACATTTCTCATTAGCGTAAGTTAGTGTAACCTAGCAGTCCTTCCACTTTTCAATCTTCATCCTTGGTACCTCAATCGCTGATGGTTGCCCGCAACACGTACATGGCTGACGCAAAACAGCGTCATTTCCTTTGACCAGGGAACATCAGTGAGCCGGGCTTACCGTGCTTTATATTATAGGGCTAGTAAACCGTAAACCGCCATATTCCCTTTATGAATGAAATTATTGTGAACTGGACGGTAGGAGTCAAGATTACCGCAATAACCTTCCTTTAACTGTGCGGGTACTTCACGTTATAGGGATTACTTATATGTGTCCGACCCCTGTCAATTTGGTTACATTTGATGTGCACGTAGACGGTAGTGGGAGGTAAGGTAACAGATAGGGGTTTTTGAGCTCTAGTTTGGTGCTCATGATTATTAGTGCATAAACTTCGAGAACTGAAAAATATTTATCCGATAACGAAGCGCCAATGTGTGGAATGTTTTGTCTGCATTGTGCAGCAACCTTTTGTCAACAATCGTTTATTGCGCAAAATAAATGGGCGAAATATACTGATTTCATTTTGAAATTGAATTTCAATCGTGATGTCGAATGTTTCATCTATTTTAAGGCGAAAATTATTATGTTTAGACATGCTTTATATCATCGAGCTTGTGCATGGTAAAGTTATTCAGGAAATACAAACCTAGGGGTATGCGTCTTATTTTGACAGCATGCCAGATCGACGTCCAACCAACCGACCTTATCTATCGGAATCCCATGTCAGACCTGCATGATATGATTTACATTTCGACTTTGAATGATTCAGTATTATCAGGACCTCGAAAGATTCTGACGTTTTCCTTTGGGCCTTAGTTGAATAAGAAATGTCCTGCACTTTTGTAAGTTGAATAACTACACCTGAACATCCCCTTGAAGCACACTTCTAACGTGTGGCTACGGCATTAACACAAAATTATTTGCTCAAATTTATATTAGTGTACCAACCATACCTCTGAATTGCTGCTAGGAAATCTGGCTAAACTTTATGGGATTATTTCTCAGCTTTCTCTCTATCTTCTCATTTTCTCCGCCATTGTTGCTCACAGGTGACCATGACCACCATATAAATTATCTATAATGCCTATCCGACCACCAGTATAGAGGGTTAGCCATGTGTTGTAATCAGCTCAATGCCCAATGGAGGTGTCTGAAAATGTGCACACAAAGTACTTCTGTCTTGAAAGTCTCATATTAAAGTTTTTTAAATTCTGCGTTGTCATCTAAAGAACGAACTCTGGTTATCAGACAACAAATCATAAAGGTCAAATGGCCAGTGTTGTCTTAGTAGATATACAACATAATTATTTTTTCCCACCATATTTCATCCCTAAATTCGTATTTTCTGACAAGCAGATAATCAAGCATCTCCTTATTTCCATTTCCATTTTCTATGAGCAATTTGATATTAAACTAGACTACCGGCTAAGATTTGTGATTCTCTGTAGTAGAATTTGACTCGGCAGCCTCAACAAATTGCGCCTTGATTAGGAGAAGACGTCCTGAAGGATATCTGTAATCACTCGTATCTGCTTTTACTTATGCAGCTTTCGCACCGGAACACTGTATGTGAATGAAGATGGAACATATATTCCTCATGACAATAATACATTATGTATGGACACAGGAAGTACATGTACCAGAAGAAATAAGAATCCGTATAAATATCAATGAGAAAACCATTTGTCAAAGCACTTAGTACTTGGAGTTGTAGGCGGGCTTGTAGGTGGGCTTGTAGGCCGGCTTGTAGGCCGGAGCGGCGTAGCCAGCGGGCTTGTAGCTGGGCTTGTGCTCATCGTAGCGGGCCTCGCCCTCGTAGGTCACCTCGGCGTTGTAGCCTCCGTAGCCCTGCTGGTCAGCCACGTACTTGACTGTCTGCACACGGCCGTCGGGCAGGTTGACCGAATAATAGCCGTTGACGTTCTTGGCATCGTTGTTCTCGTTCTGCGAGAAGACAGTGCCCGAATAGTGGTCGTTTACGGCGTAGTCGAACTGGTACGGCTGATCGTAGTGCTGGGGCTCCTTGTAGGACGCCTGGTGGTGGCTGGGGGCAGGTCCATAGGACGGGGCCGCGTGGTAGGCCGGCCTGGGGTTGTAGGGGGTGGAGGCGGCAGCCACGGCCACAAGGGCAGCAACGACGAAGAACTGCGAACAGAAACAATAGGTTAATTGGTCTGTTGTGTCTAGAGGACTGAAAACTTTTGACGTATTTTGTTCAAACTAAAATGAAGGAATTCGGTTACAAAATTCCATTTGTTTTGTAACAATGAATACAATCTTTGTAAATCTACAGAAATAGTCTCGTGGATATGAGCAGAGCAAGGCACCACACCAGCAGTTAGAGTGTTGGGAACTAACCTTCATGACTGCAGAGTTGGTCTTTGACGATTGATACTGTGAAAGGTGGACCGCCCTGGCTTTATACTAGCCAGAGAACGTAACCTTGATTTAGATTGTGGGCGGCGCTGAATAGTTAGATGTGGGCCACGGTATAACGGATAGCTCCAAGGAAGCTATGACTATCTTGCGCTGACTTGTAGGAATGAACAAGAGTGGTGTTGTTTTGCCTACCAATCGTCGCTCTTTGAGACTTTTGTAAAGCTATTTGGTGATATGTAAAACTGCTTTGACATTTGACTCCATAAATAATGCGTCATCGTCGTGTATTTAGAAATCTTAATGAATGGAACTATATTTTCCAGAAAATATACTATTTTTGCACGGGAATAAGTTAGAAGCCGATATCGGAGCATTTCAATATTTCACCTAATAAGGTAATCATTCATTCCAATTGTACGTCCTGAAGAGTATGCATTACTCCTCTAGGCTAGGGTTTATGTTTTTTTATACTCAAACAGTGGATACGCAGATATGTATATACGTGACTAAGGGCTATCAACCGGCAAATAAAATATAAGGGAAGGCCTCACGGACCTTCTCGACCAGTTCATGAACATATTATATTTTGAAATGTTTTGTCAATTTGACAGTATTTTAACTCCAGACATATGTTTAACGATGTTTCACTTAGGAGAACGATTTGAAGTAACATTACAAATTGTTTGAGAAGACACTGAAGTATCAAAATTAGTTGGAAAAGCTGATGTAATCTAATCCCTTCATCTTCAAATGGGCTATATGATGAGTGATTTCATTATATCATAAAAATATTATCGAAGTCCATCTGAAATAAAATACAGGAATATTTCGATTCGCACTTAACATGAAGATATAGGCAACACCATGTTGAAATATAATTCACGTTATAATAATTACATTTCTCATTAGCGTAAGTTAGTGTAACCTAGCAGTCCTTCCACTTTTCAATCTTCATCCTTGGTACCTCAATCGCTGATGGTTGCCCGCAACACTACATGGCTGACGCAAAACAGCGTCATTTCCTTTGACCAGGGAACATCAGTGAGCCGGGCTTACCGTGCTTTATATTATAGGGCTAGTAAACCGTAAACCGCCATATTCCCTTTATGAATGAAATTATTGTGAACTGGACGGTAGGAGTCAAGATTACCGCAATAACCTTCCTTTAACTGTGCGGGTACTTCACGTTATAGGGATTACCTATATGTGTCCGACCCCAGTCAATTTGGTTACATTTGATGTGCACGTAGACGGTAGTGGGAGGTAAGGTAACAGATAGGGGTTTTTGAGCTCTAGTTTGGTGCTCATGACTATCAGTGCATAAACTTCAAGAACTGAAAAATATTTATCCCATAACGAAGCGCCAATGTGTGGAATGTTTTGTCTGCATTGTGCAGCAACCTTTTTGTCAACAATCGTTTATTGCGCAAAATAAATGGGCGAAATATACTGATTTCATTTTGAAATTGAATTTCAATCGTGACGTCGAATGTTTCATCTATTTTAAGGCGAAAATGATTATGTTTAGACATGCTTTATATCATCGAGCTTGTGCATGGTAAAGTTATTCAGGGAATACAAACCTAGGGGTATGCGTCTTATTTTGACAGCATGCCAGATCGACGTCCAACCAACCGACCTTATCTATCGGAATCCCATGTCAGACCTGCATGATATGATTTACATTTCGACTTTGAATGATTCAGTATCATCAGGACCTCGAAAGATTCTGACGTTTTCCTTTGGGCCTTAGTTGAATAAGAAATGTCCTGCACTTTTGTAAGTTGAATAACTACACCTGAACATCCCCTTGAAGCGCACTTCTAACGTGTGGCTACGGCATTAACACAAAATTATTTGCTCAAATTTATATTAGTGTACCAACCATACCTCTGAATTGCTGCTAGGAAATCTGGCTAAACTTTATGGGATTATTTTTCAGCTTTCTCTCTATCTTCTCATTTTCTCCGCCATTGTTGCTCACAGGTGACCATGACCACCATATAAATTATCTATAATGCCTATCCGACCACCAGTATAGAGGGTTATCCATGTGTTGTAATCAGCTCAATGCCCAATGGAGGTGTCTGAAAATGTGCACACAAAGTACTTCTGTCTTGAAAGTCTCGTATTAAAGTTTTTAAATTCTGCGTTGTCATCTAAAGAACGAACTCTGGTTATCAGACAACAAATCATAAAGGTCAAATGGCCAGTGTTGTCTTAGTAGATATACAACATAATTATTTTTTCCCACCATATTTCATCCCTAAATTCGTATTTTCTGACAAGCAGATAATCAAGCATCTCTTTATTTCCATTTCCATTTTCTATGAGCAATTTGATATTAAACTAGACTACCGGCTAAGATTTGTGATTCTCTGTAGTAGAATTTGAATCGGCAGCTTCAACAAATTGCGCCTTGATTAGGAGAAGACGTCCTGAAGGATATCTGTAATCACTCGTATCTGCTTTTACTTATGCAGCTTTCGCACCGGAACACTGTATGTGAATGAAGATGGAACATATATTCCTCATGACAATAATACATTATGTATGGACACAGGAAGTACATGTACCAGAAGAAATAAGACTCCGTATAAATATCAATGAGAAAACCATGTGTAAAAAACACTTAGTACTTGGAGTTGTAGGCGGGCTTGTAGGTGGGCTTGTAGGCCGGCTTGTAGGCCGGAGCGGCGTAGCCAGCGGGCTTGTAGCTGGGCTTGCGCTCATCGTAGCGTGCCTCGCCCTCGTAGGTCACCTCGGCGTTGTAGCCTCCGTAGCCCTGCTGGTCAGCCACGTACTTGACTGTCTGCAAACGGCCGTCGGGCAGGTTGACCGAGTAATAGCCGTTGACGTTCTTGGCATCGTTGTTCTCGTTCTGCGAGAAGACAGCGCCCGAATAGTGGTCGTTGACGGCGTAGTCGAACTGGTACGGCTGATCGTAGTGCTGGGGCTCCTTGTAGGACGCCTGGTGGTGGCTGGGGGCAGGTCCGTAGGACGGGGCCGCGTGGTAGGCCGGCCTGGGGTTGTAGGGGGTGGAGGCGGCAGCCACGGCCACAAGGGCAGCAACGACGAAGAACTGCGAACAAAAAAAATAGGTTAATTGGTCTGTTGTGTCTAGAGGACTGAAATCTTTTGACGTATTTTGTTCAAACTAAAATGAAGGAATTCGGTTACAAAATTCCATTTGTTTTGTAACAATGAATACAATATTTGTAAATCTACAGAAATAGTCTCGTGGATATGAGCAGAGCAAGGCACCACACCAGCAGTTAGAGTGTTGGGAACTAACCTTCATGACTGCAGAGTTGGTCTTTGACGACTGATACTGTGAAAGGTGGACCGCCCTGGCTTTATACTAGCCAGAGAACGTAACCTTGATTTAGATTGTGGGCGGCGCTGAATAGTTAGATGTGGGCCACGGTATAACGGATAGCTCCAAGGAAGCTATGACTATCTTGCGCTGACTTGTAGCAATGAACAAGAGTGGTGTTGTTTTGCCTACCAATCGTCGCCCTTTGAGACTTTTGTAAAGCTATTTGGTGATATGTAAAACTGCTTTGACATTTGACTCCATAAATAATGCGTCATCGTCGTGTATTTAGAAATCTTAATGAATGGAACTATATTTTCCAGAAAATATACTATTTTTGCACGGGAATAAGTTAGAAGCCGATATCGGAGCATTTCAATATTTCACCTAATAAGGTAATCATTCATTCCAATTGTACGTCCTGAAGAGTATGCATTACTCCTCTAGGTTAGGGTTTATGTTTTTTATACTCATAAACAATGGATACGCAGATATGTATATACGTGACTAAGGGCTATCAACCGGCATATAAAATATAAGGGAAGGCCTCACGGACCTTCTCGACCAGTTCATGAACATACTATATTTTGAAATGTTTTGTCAATTTGACAGTATTTTAACTCCAGACATATGTTTAACGATGTTTCACTTAGGAGAACGATTTGAAGTAACATTACAAATTGTTTGAGAAGACACTGAAGTATCAAAATTAGTTGGAAAAGTTGATGTAATCTAATCCCTTCATCTTCAAATGGGCTATATGATGAGTGATTTCATTATATCATAAAAATATTATCGAAGTCCATCTGAATGAAAATACAGGAATATTTCGATTCGCACTTAACATGAAGATATAGGCAACACCATGTTGAAATATAATTCACGTTATAATAATTACATTTCTCATTAGCGTAAGTTAGTGTAACCTAGCAGTCCTTCCACTTTTCAATCTTCATCCTTGGTACCTCAATCGCTGATGGTTGCCCGCAACACGTACCTGGCTGACGCAAAACAGCGTCATTTCCTTTGACCAGGGAACATCAGTGAGCCGGGCTTACCGTGCTTTATATTATAGGGCTAGTAAACCGTAAACCGCCATATTCCCTTTATGAATGAAATTATTGTGAACTGGACGGTAGGAGTCAAGATTACCGCAATAACCTTCCTTTAACTGTGCGGGTACTTCACGTTATAGGGATTACCTATATGTGTCCGACCCCTGTCAATTTGGTTACATTTGATGTGCACGTAGACGGTAGTGGGAGGTAAGGTAACAGATAGGGGTTTTTGAGCTCTAGTTTGGTGCTCATGATTATCAGTGCATAAACTTCAAGAACTGAAAAATATTTATCCGATAACGAAGCGCCAATGTGTGGAATGTTTTGTCTGCATTGTGCAGCAAGCTTTTTGTCAACAATCGTTTATTGCGCAAAATAAATGGGCGAAATATACGGATTTCATTTTGAAATTGAATTTCAATCGTGACGTCGAATGTTTCATCTATTTTAAGGCGAAAATTATTATGTTTAGACATGCTTTATATCATCGAGCTTGTGCATGGTAAAGTTATTCAGGGAATACAAACCTAGGGGTATGCGTCTTATTTTGACAGCATGCCAGATCGACGTCCAACCAACCGACCTTATCTATCGGAATCCCATGTCAGACCTGCATGATATGATTTACATTTCGACTTTGAATGATTCAGTATTATCAGGACCTCGAAAGATTCTGACGTTTTCCTTTGGGCCTTAGTTGAATAAGAAATGTCCTGCACTTTTGTAAGTTGAATAACTACACCTGAACATCCCCTTGAAGCACACTTCTAACGTGTGGCTACGGCATTAACACAAAATTATTTGCTCAAATTTATATTAGTGTACCAACCATACCTCTGCATTGCTGCTAGGAAATCTGGCTAAACTTTATGGGATTATTTTTCAGCTTTCTCTCTATCTTCTCATTTTCTCCGCCATTGTTGCTCACAGGTGACCATGACCACCATATAAATTATCTATAATGCCTATCCGACCACCAGTATAGAGGGTTAGCCATGTGTTGTAATCAGCTCAATGCCCAATGGAGGTGTCTGAAAATGTGCACACAAAGTACTTCTGTCTTGAAAGTCTCGTATTAAAGTTTTTAAATTCTGCGTTGTCATCTAAAGAACGAACTCTGGTTATCAGACAACAAATCATAAAGGTCAAATGGCCAGTGTTGTGTTAGTAGATATACAACATAATTATTTTTTCCCACCATATTTCATCCCTAAATTCGTATTTTCTGACAAGCAGATAATCAAGCATCACTTTATTTCCATTTCCATTTTCTATGAGCAATTTGATATTAAACTAGACTACCGGCTAAGATTTGTGATTCTCTGTAGTAGAATTTGACTCGGCAGCCTCAACAAATTGCACCTTGATTAGGAGAAGACGACCTGAAGGATATCTGTAATCACTCGTATCTGCTTTTACTTATGCAGCTTTCGCACCGGAACACTGTATGTGAATGAAGATGGAACATATATTCCTCATGACAATAATACATTATGTATGGACACAGGAAGTACATGTACCAGAAGAAATAAGACTCCGTATAAATATCAATGAGAAAACCATGTGTCAAAGCACTTAGTACTTGGAGTTGTAGGCGGGCTTGTAGGTGGGCTTGTAGGCCGGCTTGTAGGCCGGAGCGGCGTAGCCAGCGGGCTTGTAGCTGGGCTTGTGCTCATCGTAGCGGGCCTCGCCCTCGTAGGTCACCTCGGCGTTGTAGCCTCCGTAGCCCTGCTGGTCAGCCACGTACTTGACTGTCTGCACACGGCCGTCGGGCAGGTTGACCGAGTAATAGCCGTTGACGTTCTTGGCATCGTTGTTCTCGTTCTGCGAGAAGACAGCGCCCGAATAGTGGTCGTTGACGGCGTAGTCGAACTGGTACGGCTGATCGTAGTGCTGGGGCTCCTTGTAGGACGCCTGGTGGTGGCTGGGGGCAGGTCCGTAGGACGGGGCCGCGTGGTAGGCCGGCCTGGGGTTGTAGGGGGTGGAGGCGGCAGCCACGGCCACAAGGGCAGCAACGACGAAGAACTGCGGACAAAAAAAATAGGTTAATTGGTCTGTTGTGTCTAGAGGACTGAAATCTTTTGACGTATTTTGTTCAAACTAAAATGAAGGAATTCGGTTACAAAATTCCATTTGTTTTGTAACAATGAATACAATCTTTGTAAATCTACAGAAATAGTCTCGTGGATATGAGCAGAGCAAGGCACCACACCAGCAGTTAGAGTGTTGGGAACTAACCTTCATGACTGCAGAGTTGGTCTTTGACGACTGATACTGTGAAAGGTGGACCGCCCTGGCTTTATACTAGCCAGAGAACGTAACCTTGATTTAGATTGTGGGCGGCGCTGAATAGTTAGATGTGGGCCACGGTATAACGGATAGCTCCAAGGAAGCTATGACTATCTTGCGCTGACTTGTAGGAATGAACAAGAGTGGTGTTGTTTTGCCTACCAATCGTCGCCCTTTGAGACTTTTGTAAAGCTATTTGGTGATATGTAAAACTGCTTTGACATTTGACTCCATAAATAATGCGTCATCGTCGTGTATTTAGAAATCTTAATGAATGGAACTCTATTTTCCAGAAAATATACTATTTTTGCACGGGAATAAGTTAGAAGCCGATATCGGAGCATTTCAATATTTCACCTAATAAGGTAATCATTCATTCCAATTGTACGTCCTGAAGAGTATGCATTACTCCTCTAGGTTAGGGTTTATGTTTTTTTATACTCATAAACAGTGGATACGCAGATATGTATATACGTGACTAAGGGCTATCAACCGGCAAATAAAATATAAGGGAAGGCCTCACGGACCTTCTCGACCAGTTCATGAACATATTATATTTTGAAATGTTTTGTCAATTTGACAGTATTTTAACTCCAGACATATGTTTAACGATGTTTCACTTAGGAGAACGATTTGAAGTAACATTACAAATTGTTTGAGAAGACACTGAAGTATCAAAATTAGTTGGAAAAGCTGATGTAATATAATCCCTTCATCTTCAAATGGGCTATATGATGAGTGATTTCATTATATCATAAAAATATTATCGAAGTCCATCTGAATGAAAATACAGGAATATTTCGATTCGCACTTAACATGAAGATATAGGCAACACCATGTTGAAATATAATTCACGTTATAATAATTACATTTCTCATTAGCGTAAGTTAGTGTAACCTAGCAGTCCTTCCACTTTTCAATCTTCATCCTTGGTACCTCAATCGCTGATGGTTGCCCGCAACACGTACATGGCTGACGCAAAACAGCGTCATTTCCTTTGACCAGGGAACATCAGTGAGCCGGGCTTACCGTGCTTTATATTATAGGGCTAGTAAACCGTAAACCGCCATATTCCCTTTATGAATGAAATTATTGTGAACTGGACGGTAGGAGTCAAGATTACCGCAATAACCTTCCTTTAACTGTGCGGGTACTTCACGTTATAGGGATTACCTATATGTGTCCGACCCCTGTCAATTTGGTTACATTTGATGTGCACGTAGACGGTAGTGGGAGGTAAGGTAACAGATAGGGGTTTTTGAGCTCTAGTTTGGTGCTCATGATTATCAGTGCATAAACTTCAAGAACTGAAAAATATTTATCCGATAACGAAGCGCCAATGTGTGGAATGTTTTGTCTGCATTGTGCAGCAACCTTTTTGTCAACAATCGTTTATTGCGCAAAATAAATGGGCGAAATATACTGATTTCATTTTGAAATTGAATTTCAATCGTGACGTCGAATGTTTCATCTATTTTAAGGCGAAAATTATTATGTTTAGACATGCTTTATATCATCGAGCTTGTGCATGGTAAAGTTATTCAGGAAATACAAACCTAGGGGTATGCGTCTTATTTTGACAGCATGCCAGATCGACGTCCAACCAACCGACCTTATCTATCGGAATCCCATGTCAGACCTGCATGATATGATTTACATTTCGACTTTGAATGATTCAGTATTATCAGGACCTCGAAAGATTCTGACGTTTTCCTTTGGGCCTTAGTTGAATAAGAAATGTCCTGCACTTTTGTGAGTTGAATAACTACACCTGAACATCCCCTTGAAGCACACTTCTAACGTGTGGCTACGGCATTAACAAAAAATTATTTGCTCAAATTTATATTAGTGTACCAACCATACCTCTGAATTGCTGCTAGGAAATCTGGCTAAACTTTATGGGATTATTTTTCAGCTTTCTCTCTATCTTCTCATTTTCTCCGCCATTGTTGCTCACAGGTGACCATGACCACCATATAAATTATCTATAATGCCTATCCGACCACCAGTATAGAGGGTTAGCCATGTGTTGTAATCAGCTCAATGCCCAATGGAGGTGTCTGAAAATGTGCACACAAAGTACTTCTGTCTTGAAAGTCTCGTATTAAAGTTTTTAAATTCTGCGTTGTCATCTAAAGAACGAACTCTGGTTATCAGACAACAAATCATAAAGGTCAAATGGCCAGTGTTGTCTTAGTAGATATACAACATAATTATTTTTTTCCCACCATATTTCATCCCTAAATTCGTATTTTCTGACAAGCAGATAATCAAGCATCTCTTTCTTTCCATTTCCATTTTCTATGAGCAATTTGATATTAAACTAGACTACCGGCTAAGATTTGTGATTCTCTGTAGTAGAATTTGACTCGGCAGCCTCAACAAATTGCGCCTTGATTAGGAGAAGACGTCCTGAAGGATATCTGTAATCACTCGTATCTGCTTTTACTTATGCAGCTTTCGCACCGGAACACTGTATGTGAATGAAGATGGAACATATATTCCTCATGACAATAATACATTATGTATGGACACAGGAAGTACATGTACCAGAAGAAATAAGACTCCGTATAAATATCAATGAGAAAACCATGTGTCAAAGCACTTAGTACTTGGAGTTGTAGGCGGGCTTGTAGGTGGGCTTGTAGGCCGGCTTGTAGGCCGGCTTGTAGGCCGGAGCGGCGTAGCCAACGGGCTTGTAGCTGGGCTTGTGCTCATCGTAGCGGGCCTCGCCCTCGTAGGTCACCTCGGCGTTGTAGCCTCCGTAGCCCTGCTGGTCAGCCACGTACTTGACTGTCTGCACACGGCCGTCGGGCAGGTTGACCGAGTAATAGCCGTTGACGTTCTTGGCATCGTTGTTCTCGTTCTGCGAGAAGACAGCGCCCGAATAGTGGTCGTTGACGGCGTAGTCGAACTGGTACGGCTGATCGTAGTGCTGGGGCTCCTTGTAGGACGCCTGGTGGTGGCTGGGGGCAGGTCCGTAGGACGGGGCCGCGTGGTAGGCCGGCCTGGGGTTGTAGGGGGTGGAGGCGGCAGCCACGGCCACAAGGGCAGCAACGACGAAGAACTGCGAACAGAAAAAATAGGTTAATTGGTCTGTTGTGTCTAGAGGACTGAAATCTTTTGACGTATTTTGTTCAAACTAAAATGAAGGAATTCGGTTACAAAATTCCATTTGTTTTGTAACAATGAATACAATATTTGTAAATCTACAGAAATAGTCTCGTGGATATGAGCAGAGCAAGGCACCACACCAGCAGTTAGAGTGTTGGGAACTAACCTTCATGACTGCAGAGTTGGTCTTTGACGACTGATACTGTGAAAGGTGGACCGCCCTGGCTTTATACTAGCCAGAGAACGTAACCTTGATTTAGATTGTGGGCGGCGCTGAATAGTTAGATGTGGGCCACGGTATAACGGATAGCTCCAAGGAAGCTATGACTATCTTGCGCTGACTTGTAGGAATGAACAAGAGTGGTGTTGTTTTGCCTACCAATCGTCGCCCTTTGAAAATTTTGTAAAGCTATTTGGTGATATGTAAAACTGCTTTGACATTTGACTCCATAAATAATGCGTCATCGTCGTGTATTTAGAAATCTTAATGAATGGAACTATATTTTCCAGAAAATATACTATTTTTGCACGGGAATAGGTTAGAAGCCGATATCGGAGCATTTCAATATTTCACCTAATAAGGTGATCATTCATTCCAATTGTACGTCCTGAAGAGTATGCATTACTCCTCTAGGTTAGGGTTTATGTTTTTTTATACTCATAAACAGTGGATACGCAGATATGTATATACGTGACTAAGGGCTATCAGCCGGCAAATAAAATATAAGGGAAGGCCTCACGGACCTTCTCGACCAGTTCATGAACATATTATATTTTGAAATGTTTTGTCAATTTGACAGTATTTTAACTCCAGACATATGTTTAACGATGTTTCACTTAGGAGAACGATTTGAAGTAACATTACAAATTGTTTGAGAAGACACTGAAGTATCAAAATTAGTTGGAAAAGCTGATGTAATCTAATCCCTTCATTTTCAAATGGGCTATATGATGAGTGATTTCATTATATCATAAAAATATTATCGAAGTCCATCTGAATGAAAATACAGGAATATTTCGATTCGCACTTAACATGAAGATATAGGCAACACCATGTTGAAATATAATTCACGTTATAATAATTACATTTCTCATTAGCGTAAGTTAGTGTAACCTAGCAGTCCTTCCACTTTTCAATCTTCATCCTTGGTACCTCAATCGCTGATGGTTGCCCGCAACACGTACATGGCTGACGCAAAACAGCGTCATTTCCTTTGACCAGGGAACATCAGTGAGCCGGGCTTACCGTGCTTTATATTATAGGGCTAGTAAACCGTAAACCGCCATATTCCCTTTATGAATGAAATTATTGTGAACTGGACGGTAGGAGTCAAGATTACCGCAATAACCTTCCTTTAACTGTGCGGGTACTTCATATAGCATCATATAGCCCGTTATAGGGATTACCTATATGTGTCCGACCCCTGTCAATTTGGTTACATTTGATGTGCACGTAGACGGTAGTGGGAGGTAAGGTAACAGATAGGGGTTTTTGAGCTCTAGTTTGGTGCTCATGATTATCAGTGCATAAACTTCAAGAACTGAAAAATATTTATCCGATAACGAAGCGCCAATGTGTGGAATGTTTTGTCTGCATTGTGCAGCAACCTTTTTGTCAACAATCGTTTATTGCGCAAAATAAATGGGCGAAATATACTGATTTCATTTTGAAATTGAATTTCAATCGTGACGTCGAATGTTTCATCTATTTTAAGGCGAAAATTATTATGTTTAGACATGCTTTATATCATCGAGCTTGTGCATGGTAAAGTTATTCAGGAAATACAAACCTAGGGGTATGCGTCTTATTTTGACAGCATGCCAGATCGACGTCCAACCAACCGACCTTATCTATCGGAATCCCATGTCAGACCTGCATGATATGATTTACATTTCGACTTTGAATGATTCAGTATTATCAGGACCTCGAAAGATTCTGACGTTTTCCTTTGGGCCTTAGTTGAATAAGAAATGTCCTGCACTTTTGTAAGTTGAATAACTACACCTGAATATCCCCTTGAAGCACACTTCTAACGTGTGGCTACGGCATTAACACAAAATTATTTGCTCAAATTTATATTAGTGTACCAACCATACCTCTGAATTGCTGCTAGGAAATCTGGCTAAACTTTATGGGATTATTTTTCAGCTTTCTCTCTATCTTCTCATTTTCTCCGCCATTGTTGCTCACAGGTGACCATGACCACCATATAAATTATCTATAATGCCTATCCGACCACCAGTATAGAGGGTTAGCCATGTGTTGTAATCAGCTCAATGCCCAATGGAGGTGTCTGAAAATGTGCACACAAAGTACTTCTGTCTTGAAAGTCTCGTATTAAAGTTTTTAAATTCTGCGTTGTCATCTAAAGAACGAACTCTGGTTATCAGACAACAAATCATAAAGGTCAAATGGCCAGTGTTGTCTTAGTAGATATACAACATAATTATTTTTTCCCACCATATTTCATCCCTAAATTCGTATTTTCTGACAAGCAGATAATCAAGCATCACTTTATTTCCATTTCCATTTTCTATGAGCAATTTGATATTAAACTAGACTACCGGCTAAGATTTGTGATTCTCTGTAGTAGAATTTGACTCGGCAGCCTCAACAAATTGCGCCTTGATTAGGAGAAGACGTCCTGAAGGATATCTGTAATCACTCGTATCTGCTTTTACTTATGCAGCTTTCGCACCGGAACACTGTATGTGAATTAAGATGGAAATATATTCCTCATGACAATAATACATTATGTATGGACACAGGAAGTACATGTACCAGAAGAAATAAGACTCCGTATAAATATCAATGAGAAAACCATGTGTCAAAGCACTTAGTACTTGGAGTTGTAGGCGGGCTTGTAGGTGGGCTTGTAGGCCGGCTTGTAGGCCGGCTTGTAGGCCGGAGCGGCGTAGCCAGCGGGCTTGTAGCTGGGCTTGTGCTCATCGTAGCGGGCCTCGCCCTCGTAGGTCACCTCGGCGTTGTAGCCTCCGTAGCCCTGCTGGTCAGCCACGTACTTGACTGTCTGCACACGGCCGTCGGGCAGGTTGACCGAGTAATAGCCGTTGACGTTCTTGGCATCGTTGTTCTCGTTCTGCGAGAAGACAGCGCCCGAATAGTGGTCGTTGACGGCGTAGTCGAACTGGTACGGCTGATCGTAGTGCTGGGGCTCCTTGTAGGACGCCTGGTGGTGGCTGGGGGCAGGTCCGTAGGACGGGGCCGCGTGGTAGGCCGGCCTGGGGTTGTAGGGGGTGGAGGCGGCAGCCACGGCCACAAGGGCAGCAACGACGAAGAACTGCGAACAGAAAAAATAGGTTAATTGGTCTGTTGTGTCTAGAGGACTGAAATCTTTTGACGTATTTTGTTCAAACTAAAATGAAGGAATTCGGTTACAAAATTCCATTTGTTTTGTAACAATGAATACAATATTTGTAAATCTACAGAAATATTCTCGTGGATATGAGCAGAGCAAGGCACCACACCAGCAGTTAGAGTGTTGGGAACTAACCTTCATGACTGCAGAGTTGGTCTTTGACGACTGATACTGTGAAAGGTGGACCGCCCTGGCTTTATACTAGCCAGAGAACGTAACCTTGATTTAGATTGTGGGCGGCGCTGAATAGTTAGATGTCGGCCACGGTATAACGGATAGCTCCAAGGAAGCTATGACTATCTTGCGCTGACTTGTAGGAATGAACAAGAGTGGTGTTGTTTTGCCTACCAATCGTCGCCCTTTGAAAATTTTGTAAAGCTATTTGGTGATATGTAAAACTGCTTTGACATTTGACTCCATAAATAATGCGTCATCGTCGTGTATTTAGAAATCTTAATGAATGGAACTATATTTTCCAGAAAATATACTATTTTTGCACGGGAATAGGTTAGAAGCCGATATCGGAGCATTTCAATATTTCACCTAATAAGGTAATCATTCATTCCAATTGTACGTCCTGAAGAGTATGCATTACTCCTCTAGGTTAGGGTTTATGTTTTTTATACTCATAAACAGTGGATACGCAGATATGTATATACGTGACTAAGGGCTATCAACCGGCAAATAAAATATAAGGGAAGGCCTCACGGACCTTCTCGACCAGTTCATGAACATATTATATTTTGAAATGTTTTGTCAATTTGACAGTATTTTAACTCCAGACATATGTTTAACGATGTTTCACTTAGGAGAACGATTTGAAGTAACATTACAAATTGTTTGAGAAGACACTGAAGTATCAAAATTAGTTGGAAAAGCTGATGTAATCTAATCCCTTCATCTTCAAATGGGCTATATGATGAGTGATTTCATTATATCATAAAAATATTATCGAAGTCCATCTGAATGAAAATACAGGAATATTTCGATTCGCACTTAACATGAAGATATAGGCAACACCATGTTGAAATATAATTCACGTTATAATAATTACATTTCTCATTAGCGTAAGTTAGTGTAACCTAGCAGTCCTTCCACTTTTCAATCTTCATCCTTGGTACCTCAATCGCTGATGGTTGCCCGCAACACGTACATGGCTGACGCAAAACAGCGTCATTTCCTTTGACCAGGTAACATCAGTGAGCCGGGCTTACCGTGCTTTATATTATAGGGCTAGTAAACCGTAAACCGCCATATTCCCTTTATGAATGAAATTATTGTGAACTGGACGGTAGGAGTCAAGATTACCGCAATAACCTTCCTTTAACTGTGCGGGTACTTCACGTTATAGGGATTTCCTATATGTGTCCGACCCCTGTCAATTTGGTTACATTTGATGTGCACGTAGACGGTAGTGGGAGGTAAGGTAACAGATAGGGGTTTTTGAGCTCTAGTTTGGTGCTCATGATTATCAGTGCATAAACTTCAAGAACTGAAAAATATTTATCCGATAACGAAGCGCCAATGTGTGGAATGTTTTGTCTGCATTGTGCAGCAACCTTTTTGTCAACAATCGTTTATTGCGCAAAATAAATGGGCGAAATATACTGATTTCATTTTGAAATTGAATTTCAATCGTGACGTCGAATGTTTCATCTATTTTAAGGCGAAAATTATTATGTTTAGACATGCTTTATATCATCGAGCTTGTGCATGGTAAAGTTATTCAGGAAATACAAACCTAGGGGTATGCGTCTTATTTTGACAGCATGCCAGATCGACGTCCAACCAACCGACCTTATCTATCGGAATCCCATGTCAGACCTGCATGATATGATTTACATTTCGACTTTGAATGATGCAGTATTATCAGGACCTCGAAAGATTCTGACGTTTTCCTTTGGGCCTTAGTTGAATAAGAAATGTCCTGCACTTTTGTAAGTTGAATAACTACACCTGAACATCCCCTTGAAGCACACTTCTAACGTGTGGCTACGGCATTAACACAAAATTATTTGCTCAAATTTATATTAGTGTACCAACCATACCTCTGAATTGCTGCTAGGAAATCTGGCTAAACTTTATGGGATTATTTTTCAGCTTTCTCTCTATCTTCTCATTTTCTCCGCCATTGTTGCTCACAGGTGACCATGACCACCATATAAATTATCTATAATGCCTATCCGACCACCAGTATAGAGGGTTAGCCATGTGTTGTAATCAGCTCAATGCCCAATGGAGGTGTCTGAAAATGTGCACACAAAGTACTTCTGTCTTGAAAGTCTCGTATTAAAGTTTTAAATTCTGCGTTGTCATCTAAAGAACGAACTCTGGTTATCAGACAACAAATCATAAAGGTCAAATGGCCAGTGTTGTCTTAGTAGATATACAACATAATTATTTTTTCCCACCATATTTCATCCCTAAATTCGTATTTTCTGACAAGCAGATAATCAAGCATCACTTTATTTCCATTTCCATTTTCTATGAGCAATTTGATATTAAACTAGACTACCGGCTAAGATTTGTGATTCTCTGTAGTAGAATTTGACTCGGCAGCCTCAACAAATTGCGCCTTGATTAGGAGAAGACGTCCTGAAGGATATCTGTAATCACTCGTATCTGCTTTTACTTATGCAGCTTTCGCACCGGAACACTGTATGTGAATGAAGATGGAACATATATTCCTCATGACAATAATACATTATGTATGGACACAGGAAGTACATGTACCAGAAGAAATAAGACTCCGTATAAATATCAATGAGAAAACCATGTGTCAAAGCACTTAGTACTTGGAGTTGTAGGCGGGCTTGTAGGTGGGCTTGTAGGCCGGCTTGTAGGCCGGCTTGTAGGCCGGCTTGTAGGCCGGAGCGGCGTAGCCAGCGGGCTTGTAGCTGGGCTTGTGCTCATCGTAGCGGGCCTCGCCCTCGTAGGTCACCTCGGCGTTGTAGCCTCCGTAGCCCTGCTGGTCAGCCACGTACTTGACTGTCTGCACACGGCCGTCGGGCAGGTTGACCGAGTAATAGCCGTTGACGTTCTTGGCATCGTTGTTCTCGTTCTGCGAGAAGACAGCGCCCGAATAGTGGTCGTTGACGGCGTAGTCGAACTGGTACGGCTGATCGTAGTGCTGGGGCTCCTTGTAGGACGCCTGGTGGTGGCTGGGGGCAGGTCCGTAGGACGGGGCCGCGTGGTAGGCCGGCCTGGGGTTGTAGGGGGTGGAGGCGGCAGCCACGGCCACAAGGGCAGCAACGACGAAGAACTGCGAACAGAAAAAATAGGTTAATTGGTCTGTTGTGTCTAGAGGACTGAAATCTTTTGACGTATTTTGTTCAAACTAAAATGAAGGAATTCGGTTACAAAATTCCATTTGTTTTGTAACAATGAATACGATATTTGTAAATCTACAGAAATAGTCTCGTGGATATGAGCAGAGCAAGGCACCACACCAGCAGTTAGAGTGTTGGGAACTAACCTTCATGACTGCAGAGTTGGTCTTTGACAACTGATACTGTGAAAGGTGGACCGCCCTGGCTTTATACTAGCCAGAGAACGTAACCTTGATTTAGATTGTGGGCGGCGCTGAATAGTTAGATGTGGGCCACGGTATAACGGATAGCTCCAAGGAAGCTATGACTATCTTGCGCTGACTTGTAGGAATGAACAAGAGTGGTGTTGTTTTGCCTACCAATCGTCGCCCTTTGAAAATTTTGTAAAGCTATTTGGTGATATGTAAAACTGCTTTGACATTTGACTCCATAAATAATGCGTCATCGTCGTGTATTTAGAAATCTTAATGAATGGAACTATATTTTCCAGAAAATATACTATTTTTGCACGGGAATAGGTTAGAAGCCGATATCGGAGCATTTCAATATTTCACCTAATAAGGTAATCATTCATTCCAATTGTACGTCCTGAAGAGTATGCATTACTCCTCTAGGTTAGGGTTTATGTTTTTTTATACTCATAAACAGTGGATACGCAGATATGTATATACGTGACTAAGGGCTATCAACCGGCAAATAAAATATAAGGGAAGGCCTCACGGACCTTCTCGACCAGTTCATGAACATATTATATTTTGAAATGTTTTGTCAATTTGACAGTATTTTAACTCCAGACATATGTTTAACGATGTTTCACTTAGGAGAACGATTTGAAGTAACATTACAAATTGTTTGAGAAGACACTGAAGTATCAAAATTAGTTGGAAAAGCTGATGTAATCTAATCCCTTCATCTTCAAATGGGCTATATGATGAGTGATTTCATTATATCATAAAAATATTATCGAAGTCCATCTGAATGAAAATACAGGAATATTTCGATTCGCACTTAACATGAAGATATAGGCAACACCATGTTGAAATATAATTCACGTTATAATAATTACATTTCTCATTAGCGTAAGTTAGTGTAACCTAGCAGTCCTTCCACTTTTCAATCTTCATCCTTGGTACCTCAATCGCTGATGGTTGCCCGCAACACGTACATGGCTGACGCAAAACAGCGTCATTTCCTTTGACCAGGTAACATCAGTGAGCCG
Source organism: Chirona hameri (assembly GCA_036785665.1). Lineage (NCBI taxonomy): Eukaryota > Metazoa > Arthropoda > Thecostraca > Balanomorpha > Balanidae > Chirona > Chirona hameri. The sequence continues at coordinate 51,973 of JAXIVJ010001190.1, forward strand.
GGCTTACCGTGCTTTATATTATAGGGCTAGTAAACCGTAAACCGCCATATTCCCTTTATGAATGAAATTATTGTGAACTGGACGGTAGGAGTCAAGATTACCGCAATAACCTTCCTTTAACTGTGCGGGTACTTCACGTTATAGGGATTTCCTATATGTGTCCGACCCCTGTCAATTTGGTTACATTTGATGTGCACGTAGACGGTAGTGGGAGGTAAGGTAACAGATAGGGGTTTTTGAGCTCTAGTTTGGTGCTCATGATTATCAGTGCATAAACTTCAAGAACTGAAAAATATTTATCCGATAACGAAGCGCCAATGTGTGGAATGTTTTGTCTGCATTGTGCAGCAACCTTTTTGTCAACAATCGTTTATTGCGCAAAATAAATGGGCGAAATATACTGATTTCATTTTGAAATTGAATTTCAATCGTGACGTCGAATGTTTCATCTATTTTAAGGCGAAAATTATTATGTTTAGACATGCTTTATATCATCGAGCTTGTGCATGGTAAAGTTATTCAGGAAATACAAACCTAGGGGTATGCGTCTTATTTTGACAGCATGCCAGATCGACGTCCAACCAACCGACCTTATCTATCGGAATCCCATGTCAGACCTGCATGATATGATTTACATTTCGACTTTGAATGATGCAGTATTATCAGGACCTCGAAAGATTCTGACGTTTTCCTTTGGGCCTTAGTTGAATAAGAAATGTCCTGCACTTTTGTAAGTTGAATAACTACACCTGAACATCCCCTTGAAGCACACTTCTAACGTGTGGCTACGGCATTAACACAAAATTATTTGCTCAAATTTATATTAGTGTACCAACCATACCTCTGAATTGCTGCTAGGAAATCTGGCTAAACTTTATGGGATTATTTTTCAGCTTTCTCTCTATCTTCTCATTTTCTCCGCCATTGTTGCTCACAGGTGACCATGACCACCATATAAATTATCTATAATGCCTATCCGACCACCAGTATAGAGGGTTAGCCATGTGTTGTAATCAGCTCAATGCCCAATGGAGGTGTCTGAAAATGTGCACACAAAGTACTTCTGTCTTGAAAGTCTCGTATTAAAGTTTTAAATTCTGCGTTGTCATCTAAAGAACGAACTCTGGTTATCAGACAACAAATCATAAAGGTCAAATGGCCAGTGTTGTCTTAGTAGATATACAACATAATTATTTTTTCCCACCATATTTCATCCCTAAATTCGTATTTTCTGACAAGCAGATAATCAAGCATCACTTTATTTCCATTTCCATTTTCTATGAGCAATTTGATATTAAACTAGACTACCGGCTAAGATTTGTGATTCTCTGTAGTAGAATTTGACTCGGCAGCCTCAACAAATTGCGCCTTGATTAGGAGAAGACGTCCTGAAGGATATCTGTAATCACTCGTATCTGCTTTTACTTATGCAGCTTTCGCACCGGAACACTGTATGTGAATGAAGATGGAACATATATTCCTCATGACAATAATACATTATGTATGGACACAGGAAGTACATGTACCAGAAGAAATAAGACTCCGTATAAATATCAATGAGAAAACCATGTGTCAAAGCACTTAGTACTTGGAGTTGTAGGCGGGCTTGTAGGTGGGCTTGTAGGCCGGCTTGTAGGCCGGCTTGTAGGCCGGAGCGGCGTAGCCAGCGGGCTTGTAGCTGGGCTTGTGCTCATCGTAGCGGGCCTCGCCCTCGTAGGTCACCTCGGCGTTGTAGCCTCCGTAGCCCTGCTGGTCAGCCACGTACTTGACTGTCTGCACACGGCCGTCGGGCAGGTTGACCGAGTAATAGCCGTTGACGTTCTTGGCATCGTTGTTCTCGTTCTGCGAGAAGACAGCGCCCGAATAGTGGTCGTTGACGGCGTAGTCGAACTGGTACGGCTGATCGTAGTGCTGGGGCTCCTTGTAGGACGCCTGGTGGTGGCTGGGGGCAGGTCCGTAGGACGGGGCCGCGTGGTAGGCCGGCCTGGGGTTGTAGGGGGTGGAGGCGGCAGCCACGGCCACAAGGGCAGCAACGACGAAGAACTGCGAACAGAAAAAATAGGTTAATTGGTCTGTTGTGTCTAGAGGACTGAAATCTTTTGACGTATTTTGTTCAAACTAAAATGAAGGAATTCGGTTACAAAATTCCATTTGTTTTGTAACAATGAATACAATATTTGTAAATCTACAGAAATATTCTCGTGGATATGAGCAGAGCAAGGCACCACACCAGCAGTTAGAGTGTTGGGAACTAACCTTCATGACTGCAGAGTTGGTCTTTGACGACTGATACTGTGAAAGGTGGACCGCCCTGGCTTTATACTAGCCAGAGAACGTAACCTTGATTTAGATTGTGGGCGGCGCTGAATAGTTAGATGTGGGCCACGGTATAACGGATAGCTCCAAGGAAGCTATGACTATCTTGCGCTGACTTGTAGGAATGAACAAGAGTGGTGTTGTTTTGCCTACCAATCGTCGCCCTTTGAAAATTTTGTGAAGCTATTTGGTGATATGTAAAACTGCTTTGACATTTGACTCCATAAATAATGCGTCATCGTCGTGTATTTAGAAATCTTAATGAATGGAACTATATTTTCCAGAAAATATACTATTTTTGCACGGGAATAGGTTAGAAGCCGATATCGGAGCATTTCAATATTTCACCTAATAAGGTAATCATTCATTCCAATTGTACGTCCTGAAGAGTATGCATTACTCCTCTAGGTTAGGGTTTATGTTTTTTTATACTCATAAACAGTGGATACGCAGATATGTATATACGTGACTAAGGGCTATCAACCGGCAAATAAAATATAAGGGAAGGCCTCACGGACCTTCTCGACCAGTTCATGAACATATTATATTTTGAAATGTTTTGTCAATTTGACAGTATTTTAACTCCAGACATATGTTTAACGATGTTTCACTTAGGAGAACGATTTGAAGTAACATTACAAATTGTTTGAGAAGACACTGAAGTATCAAAATTAGTTGGAAAAGCTGATGTAATCTAATCCCTTCATCTTCAAATGGGCTATATGATGAGTGATTTCATTATATCATAAAAATATTATCGAAGTCCATCTGAATGAAAATACAGGAATATTTCGATTCGCACTTAACATGAAGATATAGGCAACACCATGTTGAAATATAATTCACGTTATAATAATTACATTTCTCATTAGCGTAAGTTAGTGTAACCTAGCAGTCCTTCCACTTTTCAATCTTCATCCTTGGTACCTCAATCGCTGATGGTTGCCCGCAACACGTACATGGCTGACGCAAAACAGCGTCATTTCCTTTGACCAGGTAACATCAGTGAGCCGGGCTTACCGTGCTTTATATTATAGGGCTAGTAAACCGTAAACCGCCATATTCCCTTTATGAATGAAATTATTGTGAACTGGACGGTAGGAGTCAAGATTACCGCAATAACCTTCCTTTAACTGTGCGGGTACTTCACGTTATAGGGATTTCCTATATGTGTCCGACCCCTGTCAATTTGGTTACATTTGATGTGCACGTAGACGGTAGTGGGAGGTAAGGTAACAGATAGGGGTTTTTGAGCTCTAGTTTGGTGCTCATGATTATCAGTGCATAAACTTCAAGAACTGAAAAATATTTATCCGATAACGAAGCGCCAATGTGTGGAATGTTTTGTCTGCATTGTGCAGCAACCTTTTTGTCAACAATCGTTTATTGCGCAAAATAAATGGGCGAAATATACTGATTTCATTTTGAAATTGAATTTCAATCGTGACGTCGAATGTTTCATCTATTTTAAGGCGAAAATTATTATGTTTAGACATGCTTTATATCATCGAGCTTGTGCATGGTAAAGTTATTCAGGAAATACAAACCTAGGGGTATGCGTCTTATTTTGACAGCATGCCAGATCGACGTCCAACCAACCGACCTTATCTATCGGAATCCCATGTCAGACCTGCATGATATGATTTACATTTCGACTTTGAATGATGCAGTATTATCAGGACCTCGAAAGATTCTGACGTTTTCCTTTGGGCCTTAGTTGAATAAGAAATGTCCTGCACTTTTGTAAGTTGAATAACTACACCTGAACATCCCCTTGAAGCACACTTCTAACGTGTGGCTACGGCATTAACACAAAATTATTTGCTCAAATTTATATTAGTGTACCAACCATACCTCTGAATTGCTGCTAGGAAATCTGGCTAAACTTTATGGGATTATTTTTCAGCTTTCTCTCTATCTTCTCATTTTCTCCGCCATTGTTGCTCACAGGTGACCATGACCACCATATAAATTATCTATAATGCCTATCCGACCACCAGTATAGAGGGTTAGCCATGTGTTGTAATCAGCTCAATGCCCAATGGAGGTGTCTGAAAATGTGCACACAAAGTACTTCTGTCTTGAAAGTCTCGTATTAAAGTTTTAAATTCTGCGTTGTCATCTAAAGAACGAACTCTGGTTATCAGACAACAAATCATAAAGGTCAAATGGCCAGTGTTGTCTTAGTAGATATACAACATAATTATTTTTTCCCACCATATTTCATCCCTAAATTCGTATTTTCTGACAAGCAGATAATCAAGCATCACTTTATTTCCATTTCCATTTTCTATGAGCAATTTGATATTAAACTAGACTACCGGCTAAGATTTGTGATTCTCTGTAGTAGAATTTGACTCGGCAGCCTCAACAAATTGCGCCTTGATTAGGAGAAGACGTCCTGAAGGATATCTGTAATCACTCGTATCTGCTTTTACTTATGCAGCTTTCGCACCGGAACACTGTATGTGAATGAAGATGGAACATATATTCCTCATGACAATAATACATTATGTATGGACACAGGAAGTACATGTACCAGAAGAAATAAGACTCCGTATAAATATCAATGAGAAAACCATGTGTCAAAGCACTTAGTACTTGGAGTTGTAGGCGGGCTTGTAGGTGGGCTTGTAGGCCGGCTTGTAGGCCGGCTTGTAGGCCGGCTTGTAGGCCGGAGCGGCGTAGCCAGCGGGCTTGTAGCTGGGCTTGTGCTCATCGTAGCGGGCCTCGCCCTCGTAGGTCACCTCGGCGTTGTAGCCTCCGTAGCCCTGCTGGTCAGCCACGTACTTGACTGTCTGCACACGGCCGTCGGGCAGGTTGACCGAGTAATAGCCGTTGACGTTCTTGGCATCGTTGTTCTCGTTCTGCGAGAAGACAGCGCCCGAATAGTGGTCGTTGACGGCGTAGTCGAACTGGTACGGCTGATCGTAGTGCTGGGGCTCCTTGTAGGACGCCTGGTGGTGGCTGGGGGCAGGTCCGTAGGACGGGGCCGCGTGGTAGGCCGGCCTGGGGTTGTAGGGGGTGGAGGCGGCAGCCACGGCCACAAGGGCAGCAACGACGAAGAACTGCGAACAGAAAAAATAGGTTAATTGGTCTGTTGTGTCTAGAGGACTGAAATCTTTTGACGTATTTTGTTCAAACTAAAATGAAGGAATTCGGTTACAAAATTCCATTTGTTTTGTAACAATGAATACGATATTTGTAAATCTACAGAAATAGTCTCGTGGATATGAGCAGAGCAAGGCACCACACCAGCAGTTAGAGTGTTGGGAACTAACCTTCATGACTGCAGAGTTGGTCTTTGACAACTGATACTGTGAAAGGTGGACCGCCCTGGCTTTATACTAGCCAGAGAACGTAACCTTGATTTAGATTGTGGGCGGCGCTGAATAGTTAGATGTGGGCCACGGTATAACGGATAGCTCCAAGGAAGCTATGACTATCTTGCGCTGACTTGTAGGAATGAACAAGAGTGGTGTTGTTTTGCCTACCAATCGTCGCCCTTTGAAAATTTTGTAAAGCTATTTGGTGATATGTAAAACTGCTTTGACATTTGACTCCATAAATAATGCGTCATCGTCGTGTATTTAGAAATCTTAATGAATGGAACTATATTTTCCAGAAAATATACTATTTTTGCACGGGAATAGGTTAGAAGCCGATATCGGAGCATTTCAATATTTCACCTAATAAGGTAATCATTCATTCCAATTGTACGTCCTGAAGAGTATGCATTACTCCTCTAGGTTAGGGTTTATGTTTTTTTATACTCATAAACAGTGGATACGCAGATATGTATATACGTGACTAAGGGCTATCAACCGGCAAATAAAATATAAGGGAAGGCCTCACGGACCTTCTCGACCAGTTCATGAACATATTATATTTTGAAATGTTTTGTCAATTTGACAGTATTTTAACTCCAGACATATGTTTAACGATGTTTCACTTAGGAGAACGATTTGAAGTAACATTACAAATTGTTTGAGAAGACACTGAAGTATCAAAATTAGTTGGAAAAGCTGATGTAATCTAATCCCTTCATCTTCAAATGGGCTATATGATGAGTGATTTCATTATATCATAAAAATATTATCGAAGTCCATCTGAATGAAAATACAGGAATATTTCGATTCGCACTTAACATGAAGATATAGGCAACACCATGTTGAAATATAATTCACGTTATAATAATTACATTTCTCATTAGCGTAAGTTAGTGTAACCTAGCAGTCCTTCCACTTTTCAATCTTCATCCTTGGTACCTCAATCGCTGATGGTTGCCCGCAACACGTACATGGCTGACGCAAAACAGCGTCATTTCCTTTGACCAGGTAACATCAGTGAGCCGGGCTTACCGTGCTTTATATTATAGGGCTAGTAAACCGTAAACCGCCATATTCCCTTTATGAATGAAATTATTGTGAACTGGACGGTAGGAGTCAAGATTACCGCAATAACCTTCCTTTAACTGTGCGGGTACTTCACGTTATAGGGATTTCCTATATGTGTCCGACCCCTGTCAATTTGGTTACATTTGATGTGCACGTAGACGGTAGTGGGAGGTAAGGTAACAGATAGGGGTTTTTGAGCTCTAGTTTGGTGCTCATGATTATCAGTGCATAAACTTCAAGAACTGAAAAATATTTATCCGATAACGAAGCGCCAATGTGTGGAATGTTTTGTCTGCATTGTGCAGCAACCTTTTTGTCAACAATCGTTTATTGCGCAAAATAAATGGGCGAAATATACTGATTTCATTTTGAAATTGAATTTCAATCGTGACGTCGAATGTTTCATCTATTTTAAGGCGAAAATTATTATGTTTAGACATGCTTTATATCATCGAGCTTGTGCATGGTAAAGTTATTCAGGAAATACAAACCTAGGGGTATGCGTCTTATTTTGACAGCATGCCAGATCGACGTCCAACCAACCGACCTTATCTATCGGAATCCCATGTCAGACCTGCATGATATGATTTACATTTCGACTTTGAATGATGCAGTATTATCAGGACCTCGAAAGATTCTGACGTTTTCCTTTGGGCCTTAGTTGAATAAGAAATGTCCTGCACTTTTGTAAGTTGAATAACTACACCTGAACATCCCCTTGAAGCACACTTCTAACGTGTGGCTACGGCATTAACACAAAATTATTTGCTCAAATTTATATTAGTGTACCAACCATACCTCTGAATTGCTGCTAGGAAATCTGGCTAAACTTTATGGGATTATTTTTCAGCTTTCTCTCTATCTTCTCATTTTCTCCGCCATTGTTGCTCACAGGTGACCATGACCACCATATAAATTATCTATAATGCCTATCCGACCACCAGTATAGAGGGTTAGCCATGTGTTGTAATCAGCTCAATGCCCAATGGAGGTGTCTGAAAATGTGCACACAAAGTACTTCTGTCTTGAAAGTCTCGTATTAAAGTTTTAAATTCTGCGTTGTCATCTAAAGAACGAACTCTGGTTATCAGACAACAAATCATAAAGGTCAAATGGCCAGTGTTGTCTTAGTAGATATACAACATAATTATTTTTTCCCACCATATTTCATCCCTAAATTCGTATTTTCTGACAAGCAGATAATCAAGCATCACTTTATTTCCATTTCCATTTTCTATGAGCAATTTGATATTAAACTAGACTACCGGCTAAGATTTGTGATTCTCTGTAGTAGAATTTGACTCGGCAGCCTCAACAAATTGCGCCTTGATTAGGAGAAGACGTCCTGAAGGATATCTGTAATCACTCGTATCTGCTTTTACTTATGCAGCTTTCGCACCGGAACACTGTATGTGAATGAAGATGGAACATATATTCCTCATGACAATAATACATTATGTATGGACACAGGAAGTACATGTACCAGAAGAAATAAGACTCCGTATAAATATCAATGAGAAAACCATGTGTCAAAGCACTTAGTACTTGGAGTTGTAGGCGGGCTTGTAGGTGGGCTTGTAGGCCGGCTTGTAGGCCGGCTTGTAGGCCGGAGCGGCGTAGCCAGCGGGCTTGTAGCTGGGCTTGTGCTCATCGTAGCGGGCCTCGCCCTCGTAGGTCACCTCGGCGTTGTAGCCTCCGTAGCCCTGCTGGTCAGCCACGTACTTGACTGTCTGCACACGGCCGTCGGGCAGGTTGACCGAGTAATTGCCGTTGACGTTCTTGGCATCGTTGTTCTCGTTCTGCGAGAAGACAGCGCCCGAATAGTGGTCGTTGACGGCGTAGTCGAACTGGTACGGCTGATCGTAGTGCTGGGGCTCCTTGTAGGACGCCTGGTGGTGGCTGGGGGCAGGTCCGTAGGACGGGGCCGCGTGGTAGGCCGGCCTGGGGTTGTAGGGGGTGGAGGCGGCAGCCACGGCCACAAGGGCAGCAACGACGAAGAACTGCGAACAGAAAAAATAGGTTAATTGGTCTGTTGTGTCTAGAGGACTGAAATCTTTTGACGTATTTTGTTCAAACTAAAATGAAGGAATTCGGTTACAAAATTCCATTTGTTTTGTAACAATGAATACAATATTTGTAAATCTACAGAAATAGTCTCGTGGATATGAGCAGAGCAAGGCACCACACCAGCAGTTAGAGTGTTGGGAACTAACCTTCATGACTGCAGAGTTGGTCTTTGACAACTGATACTGTGAAAGGTGGACCGCCCTGGCTTTATACTAGCCAGAGAACGTAACCTTGATTTAGATTGTGGGCGGCGCTGAATAGTTAGATGTGGGCCACGGTATAACGGATAGCTCCAAGGAAGCTATGACTATCTTGCGCTGACTTGTAGGAATGAACAAGAGTGGTGTTGTTTTGCCTACCAATCGTCGCCCTTTGAAAATTTTGTAAAGCTATTTGGTGATATGTAAAACTGCTTTGACATTTGACTCCATAAATAATGCGTCATCGTCGTGTATTTAGAAATCTTAATGAATGGAACTATATTTTCCAGAAAATATACTATTTTTGCACGGGAATAGGTTAGAAGCCGATATCGGAGCATTTCAATATTTCACCTAATAAGGTAATCATTCATTCCAATTGTACGTCCTGAAGAGTATGCATTACTCCTCTAGGTTAGGGTTTATGTTTTTTTATACTCATAAACAGTGGATACGCAGATATGTATATACGTGACTAAGGGCTATCAACCGGCAAATAAAATATAAGGGAAGGCCTCACGGACCTTCTCGACCAGTTCATGAACATATTATATTTTGAAATGTTTTGTCAATTTGACAGTATTTTAACTCCAGACATATGTTTAACGATGTTTCACTTAGGAGAACGATTTGAAGTAACATTACAAATTGTTTGAGAAGACACTGAAGTATCAAAATTAGTTGGAAAAGCTGATGTAATCTAATCCCTTCATCTTCAAATGGGCTATATGATGAGTGATTTCATTATATCATAAAAATATTATCGAAGTCCATCTGAATGAAAATACAGGAATATTTCGATTCGCACTTAACATGAAGATATAGGCAACACCATGTTGAAATATAATTCACGTTATAATAATTACATTTCTCATTAGCGTAAGTTAGTGTAACCTAGCAGTCCTTCCACTTTTCAATCTTCATCCTTGGTACCTCAATCGCTGATGGTTGCCCGCAACACGTACATGGCTGACGCAAAACAGCGTCATTTCCTTTGACCAGGGAACATCAGTGAGCCGGGCTTACCGTGCTTTATATTATAGGGCTAGTAAACCGTAAACCGCCATATTCCCTTTATGAATGAAATTATTGTGAACTGGACGGTAGGAGTCAAGATTACCGCAATAACCTTCCTTTAACTGTGCGGGTACTTCACGTTATAGGGATTTCCTATATGTGTCCGACCCCTGTCAATTTGGTTACATTTGATGTGCACGTAGACGGTAGTGGGAGGTAAGGTAACAGATAGGGGTTTTTGAGCTCTAGTTTGGTGCTCATGATTATCAGTGCATAAACTTCAAGAACTGAAAAATATTTATCCGATAACGAAGCGCCAATGTGTGGAATGTTTTGTCTGCATTGTGCAGCAACCTTTTTGTCAACAATCGTTTATTGCGCAAAATAAATGGGCGAAATATACTGATTTCATTTTGAAATTGAATTTCAATCGTGACGTCGAATGTTTCATCTATTTTAAGGCGAAAATTATTATGTTTAGACATGCTTTATATCATCGAGCTTGTGCATGGTAAAGTTATTCAGGAAATACAAACCTAGGGGTATGCGTCTTATTTTGACAGCATGCCAGATCGACGTCCAACCAACCGACCTTATCTATCGGAATCCCATGTCAGACCTGCATGATATGATTTACATTTCGACTTTGAATGATTCAGTATTATCAGGACCTCGAAAGATTCTGACGTTTTCCTTTGGGCCTTAGTTGAATAAGAAATGTCCTGCACTTTTGTAAGTTGAATAACTACACCTGAACATCCCCTTGAAGCACACTTCTAACGTGTGGCTACGGCATTAACACAAAATTATTTGCTCAAATTTATATTAGTGTACCAACCATACCTCTGAATTGCTGCTAGGAAATCTGGCTAAACTTTATGGGATTATTTTTCAGCTTTCTCTCTATCTTCTCATTTTCTCCGCCATTGTTGCTCACAGGTGACCATGACCACCATATAAATTATCTATAATGCCTATCCGACCACCAGTATAGAGGGTTAGCCATGTGTTGTAATCAGCTCAATGCCCAATGGAGGTGTCTGAAAATGTGCACACAAAGTACTTCTGTCTTGAAAGTCTCGTATTAAAGTTTTTAAATTCTGCGTTGTCATCTAAAGAACGAACTCTGGTTATCAGACAACAAATCATAAAGGTCAAATGGCCAGTGTTGTCTTAGTAGATATACAACATAATTATTTTTTCCCACCATATTTCATCCCTAAATTCGTATTTTCTGACAAGCAGATAATCAAGCATCACTTTATTTCCATTTCCATTTTCTATGAGCAATTTGATATTAAACTAGACTACCGGCTAAGATTTGTGATTCTCTGTAGTAGAATTTGACTCGGCAGCCTCAACAAATTGCGCCTTGATTAGGAGAAGACGTCCTGAAGGATATCTGTAATCACTCGTATCTGCTTTTACTTATGCAGCTTTCGCACCGGAACACTGTATGTGAATGAAGATGGAACATATATTCCTCATGACAATAATACATTATGTATGGACACAGGAAGTACATGTACCAGAAGAAATAAGACTCCGTATAAATATCAATGAGAAAACCATGTGTCAAAGCACTTAGTACTTGGAGTTGTAGGCGGGCTTGTAGGTGGGCTTGTAGGCCGGCTTGTAGGCCGGCTTGTAGGCCGGAGCGGCGTAGCCAGCGGGCTTGTAGCTGGGCTTGTGCTCATCGTAGCGGGCCTCGCCCTCGTAGGTCACCTCGGCGTTGTAGCCTCCGTAGCCCTGCTGGTCAGCCACGTACTTGACTGTCTGCACACGGCCGTCGGGCAGGTTGACCGAGTAATAGCCGTTGACGTTCTTGGCATCGTTGTTCTCGTTCTGCGAGAAGACAGCGCCCGAATAGTGGTCGTTGACGGCGTAGTCGAACTGGTACGGCTGATCGTAGTGCTGGGGCTCCTTGTAGGACGCCTGGTGGTGGCTGGGGGCAGGTCCGTAGGACGGGGCCGCGTGGTAGGCCGGCCTGGGGTTGTAGGGGGTGGAGGCGGCAGCCACGGCCACAAGGGCAGCAACGACGAAGAACTGCGAACAGAAAAAATAGGTTAATTGGTCTGTTGTGTCTAGAGGACTGAAATCTTTTGACGTATTTTGTTCAAACTAAAATGAAGGAATTCGGTTACAAAATTCCATTTGTTTTGTAACAATGAATACAATATTTGTAAATCTACAGAAATATTCTCGTGGATATGAGCAGAGCAAGGCACCACACCAGCAGTTAGAGTGTTGGGAACTAACCTTCATGACTGCAGAGTTGGTCTTTGACGACTGATACTGTGAAAGGTGGACCGCCCTGGCTTTATACTAGCCAGAGAACGTAACCTTGATTTAGATTGTGGGCGGCGCTGAATAGTTAGATGTGGGCCACGGTATAACGGATAGCTCCAAGGAAGCTATGACTATCTTGCGCTGACTTGTAGGAATGAACAAGAGTGGTGTTGTTTTGCCTACCAATCGTCGCCCTTTGAAAATTTTGTGAAGCTATTTGGTGATATGTAAAACTGCTTTGACATTTGACTCCATAAATAATGCGTCATCGTCGTGTATTTAGAAATCTTAATGAATGGAACTATATTTTCCAGAAAATATACTATTTTTGCACGGGAATAGGTTAGAAGCCGATATCGGAGCATTTCAATATTTCACCTAATAAGGTAATCATTCATTCCAATTGTACGTCCTGAAGAGTATGCATTACTCCTCTAGGTTAGGGTTTATGTTTTTTTATACTCATAAACAGTGGATACGCAGATATGTATATACGTGACTAAGGGCTATCAACCGGCAAATAAAATATAAGGGAAGGCCTCACGGACCTTCTCGACCAGTTCATGAACATATTATATTTTGAAATGTTTTGTCAATTTGACAGTATTTTAACTCCAGACATATGTTTAACGATGTTTCACTTAGGAGAACGATTTGAAGTAACATTACAAATTGTTTGAGAAGACACTGAAGTATCAAAATTAGTTGGAAAAGCTGATGTAATCTAATCCCTTCATCTTCAAATGGGCTATATGATGAGTGATTTCATTATATCATAAAAATATTATCGAAGTCCATCTGAATGAAAATACAGGAATATTTCGATTCGCACTTAACATGAAGATATAGGCAACACCATGTTGAAATATAATTCACGTTATAATAATTACATTTCTCATTAGCGTAAGTTAGTGTAACCTAGCAGTCCTTCCACTTTTCAATCTTCATCCTTGGTACCTCAATCGCTGATGGTTGCCCGCAACACGTACATGGCTGACGCAAAACAGCGTCATTTCCTTTGACCAGGTAACATCAGTGAGCCGGGCTTACCGTGCTTTATATTATAGGGCTAGTAAACCGTAAACCGCCATATTCCCTTTATGAATGAAATTATTGTGAACTGGACGGTAGGAGTCAAGATTACCGCAATAACCTTCCTTTAACTGTGCGGGTACTTCACGTTATAGGGATTTCCTATATGTGTCCGACCCCTGTCAATTTGGTTACATTTGATGTGCACGTAGACGGTAGTGGGAGGTAAGGTAACAGATAGGGGTTTTTGAGCTCTAGTTTGGTGCTCATGATTATCAGTGCATAAACTTCAAGAACTGAAAAATATTTATCCGATAACGAAGCGCCAATGTGTGGAATGTTTTGTCTGCATTGTGCAGCAACCTTTTTGTCAACAATTGTTTATTGCGCAAAATAAATGGGCGAAATATACTGATTTCATTTTGAAATTGAATTTCAATCGTGACGTCGAATGTTTCATCTATTTTAAGGCGAAAATTATTATGTTTAGACATGCTTTATATCATCGAGCTTGTGCATGGTAAAGTTATTCAGGAAATACAAACCTAGGGGTATGCGTCTTATTTTGACAGCATGCCAGATCGACGTCCAACCAACCGACCTTATCTATCGGAATCCCATGTCAGACCTGCATGATATGATTTACATTTCGACTTTGAATGATGCAGTATTATCAGGACCTCGAAAGATTCTGACGTTTTCCTTTGGGCCTTAGTTGAATAAGAAATGTCCTGCACTTTTGTAAGTTGAATAACTACACCTGAACATCCCCTTGAAGCACACTTCTAACGTGTGGCTACGGCATTAACACAAAATTATTTGCTCAAATTTATATTAGTGTACCAACCATACCTCTGAATTGCTGCTAGGAAATCTGGCTAAACTTTATGGGATTATTTTTCAGCTTTCTCTCTATCTTCTCATTTTCTCCGCCATTGTTGCTCACAGGTGACCATGACCACCATATAAATTATCTATAATGCCTATCCGACCACCAGTATAGAGGGTTAGCCATGTGTTGTAATCAGCTCAATGCCCAATGGAGGTGTCTGAAAATGTGCACACAAAGTACTTCTGTCTTGAAAGTCTCGTATTAAAGTTTTAAATTCTGCGTTGTCATCTAAAGAACGAACTCTGGTTATCAGACAACAAATCATAAAGGTCAAATGGCCAGTGTTGTCTTAGTAGATATACAACATAATTATTTTTTCCCACCATATTTCATCCCTAAATTCGTATTTTCTGACAAGCAGATAATCAAGCATCACTTTATTTCCATTTCCATTTTCTATGAGCAATTTGATATTAAACTAGACTACCGGCTAAGATTTGTGATTCTCTGTAGTAGAATTTGACTCGGCAGCCTCAACAAATTGCGCCTTGATTAGGAGAAGACGTCCTGAAGGATATCTGTAATCACTCGTATCTGCTTTTACTTATGCAGCTTTCGCACCGGAACACTGTATGTGAATGAAGATGGAACATATATTCCTCATGACAATAATACATTATGTATGGACACAGGAAGTACATGTACCAGAAGAAATAAGACTCCGTATAAATATCAATGAGAAAACCATGTGTCAAAGCACTTAGTACTTGGAGTTGTAGGCGGGCTTGTAGGTGGGCTTGTAGGCCGGCTTGTAGGCCGGCTTGTAGGCCGGCTTGTAGGCCGGAGCGGCGTAGCCAGCGGGCTTGTAGCTGGGCTTGTGCTCATCGTAGCGGGCCTCGCCCTCGTAGGTCACCTCGGCGTTGTAGCCTCCGTAGCCCTGCTGGTCAGCCACGTACTTGACTGTCTGCACACGGCCGTCGGGCAGGTTGACCGAGTAATAGCCGTTGACGTTCTTGGCATCGTTGTTCTCGTTCTGCGAGAAGACAGCGCCCGAATAGTGGTCGTTGACGGCGTAGTCGAACTGGTACGGCTGATCGTAGTGCTGGGGCTCCTTGTAGGACGCCTGGTGGTGGCTGGGGGCAGGTCCGTAGGACGGGGCCGCGTGGTAGGCCGGCCTGGGGTTGTAGGGGGTGGAGGCGGCAGCCACGGCCACAAGGGCAGCAACGACGAAGAACTGCGAACAGAAAAAATAGGTTAATTGGTCTGTTGTGTCTAGAGGACTGAAATCTTTTGACGTATTTTGTTCAAACTAAAATGAAGGAATTCGGTTACAAAATTCCATTTGTTTTGTAACAATGAATACGATATTTGTAAATCTACAGAAATAGTCTCGTGGATATGAGCAGAGCAAGGCACCACACCAGCAGTTAGAGTGTTGGGAACTAACCTTCATGACTGCAGAGTTGGTCTTTGACAACTGATACTGTGAAAGGTGGACCGCCCTGGCTTTATACTAGCCAGAGAACGTAACCTTGATTTAGATTGTGGGCGGCGCTGAATAGTTAGATGTGGGCCACGGTATAACGGATAGCTCCAAGGAAGCTATGACTATCTTGCGCTGACTTGTAGGAATGAACAAGAGTGGTGTTGTTTTGCCTACCAATCGTCGCCCTTTGAAAATTTTGTAAAGCTATTTGGTGATATGTAAAACTGCTTTGACATTTGACTCCATAAATAATGCGTCATCGTCGTGTATTTAGAAATCTTAATGAATGGAACTATATTTTCCAGAAAATATACTATTTTTGCACGGGAATAGGTTAGAAGCCGATATCGGAGCATTTCAATATTTCACCTAATAAGGTAATCATTCATTCCAATTGTACGTCCTGAAGAGTATGCATTACTCCTCTAGGTTAGGGTTTATGTTTTTTTATACTCATAAACAGTGGATACGCAGATATGTATATACGTGACTAAGGGCTATCAACCGGCAAATAAAATATAAGGGAAGGCCTCACGGACCTTCTCGACCAGTTCATGAACATATTATATTTTGAAATGTTTTGTCAATTTGACAGTATTTTAACTCCAGACATATGTTTAACGATGTTTCACTTAGGAGAACGATTTGAAGTAACATTACAAATTGTTTGAGAAGACACTGAAGTATCAAAATTAGTTGGAAAAGCTGATGTAATCTAATCCCTTCATCTTCAAATGGGCTATATGATGAGTGATTTCATTATATCATAAAAATATTATCGAAGTCCATCTGAATGAAAATACAGGAATATTTCGATTCGCACTTAACATGAAGATATAGGCAACACCATGTTGAAATATAATTCACGTTATAATAATTACATTTCTCATTAGCGTAAGTTAGTGTAACCTAGCAGTCCTTCCACTTTTCAATCTTCATCCTTGGTACCTCAATCGCTGATGGTTGCCCGCAACACGTACATGGCTGACGCAAAACAGCGTCATTTCCTTTGACCAGGTAACATCAGTGAGCCGGGCTTACCGTGCTTTATATTATAGGGCTAGTAAACCGTAAACCGCCATATTCCCTTTATGAATGAAATTATTGTGAACTGGACGGTAGGAGTCAAGATTACCGCAATAACCTTCCTTTAACTGTGCGGGTACTTCACGTTATAGGGATTTCCTATATGTGTCCGACCCCTGTCAATTTGGTTACATTTGATGTGCACGTAG
Organism: Chirona hameri; assembly: GCA_036785665.1. Lineage (NCBI taxonomy): Eukaryota > Metazoa > Arthropoda > Thecostraca > Balanomorpha > Balanidae > Chirona > Chirona hameri. The sequence continues at coordinate 68,844 of JAXIVJ010001190.1, forward strand.
ACGGTAGTGGGAGGTAAGGTAACAGATAGGGGTTTTTGAGCTCTAGTTTGGTGCTCATGATTATCAGTGCATAAACTTCAAGAACTGAAAAATATTTATCCGATAACGAAGCGCCAATGTGTGGAATGTTTTGTCTGCATTGTGCAGCAACCTTTTTGTCAACAATCGTTTATTGCGCAAAATAAATGGGCGAAATATACTGATTTCATTTTGAAATTGAATTTCAATCGTGACGTCGAATGTTTCATCTATTTTAAGGCGAAAATTATTATGTTTAGACATGCTTTATATCATCGAGCTTGTGCATGGTAAAGTTATTCAGGAAATACAAACCTAGGGGTATGCGTCTTATTTTGACAGCATGCCAGATCGACGTCCAACCAACCGACCTTATCTATCGGAATCCCATGTCAGACCTGCATGATATGATTTACATTTCGACTTTGAATGATGCAGTATTATCAGGACCTCGAAAGATTCTGACGTTTTCCTTTGGGCCTTAGTTGAATAAGAAATGTCCTGCACTTTTGTAAGTTGAATAACTACACCTGAACATCCCCTTGAAGCACACTTCTAACGTGTGGCTACGGCATTAACACAAAATTATTTGCTCAAATTTATATTAGTGTACCAACCATACCTCTGAATTGCTGCTAGGAAATCTGGCTAAACTTTATGGGATTATTTTTCAGCTTTCTCTCTATCTTCTCATTTTCTCCGCCATTGTTGCTCACAGGTGACCATGACCACCATATAAATTATCTATAATGCCTATCCGACCACCAGTATAGAGGGTTAGCCATGTGTTGTAATCAGCTCAATGCCCAATGGAGGTGTCTGAAAATGTGCACACAAAGTACTTCTGTCTTGAAAGTCTCGTATTAAAGTTTTAAATTCTGCGTTGTCATCTAAAGAACGAACTCTGGTTATCAGACAACAAATCATAAAGGTCAAATGGCCAGTGTTGTCTTAGTAGATATACAACATAATTATTTTTTCCCACCATATTTCATCCCTAAATTCGTATTTTCTGACAAGCAGATAATCAAGCATCACTTTATTTCCATTTCCATTTTCTATGAGCAATTTGATATTAAACTAGACTACCGGCTAAGATTTGTGATTCTCTGTAGTAGAATTTGACTCGGCAGCCTCAACAAATTGCGCCTTGATTAGGAGAAGACGTCCTGAAGGATATCTGTAATCACTCGTATCTGCTTTTACTTATGCAGCTTTCGCACCGGAACACTGTATGTGAATGAAGATGGAACATATATTCCTCATGACAATAATACATTATGTATGGACACAGGAAGTACATGTACCAGAAGAAATAAGACTCCGTATAAATATCAATGAGAAAACCATGTGTCAAAGCACTTAGTACTTGGAGTTGTAGGCGGGCTTGTAGGCCGGCTTGTAGGCCGGCTTGTAGGCCGGAGCGGCGTAGCCAGCGGGCTTGTAGCTGGGCTTGTGCTCATCGTAGCGGGCCTCGCCCTCGTAGGTCACCTCGGCGTTGTAGCCTCCGTAGCCCTGCTGGTCAGCCACGTACTTGACTGTCTGCACACGGCCGTCGGGCAGGTTGACCGAGTAATTGCCGTTGACGTTCTTGGCATCGTTGTTCTCGTTCTGCGAGAAGACAGCGCCCGAATAGTGGTCGTTGACGGCGTAGTCGAACTGGTACGGCTGATCGTAGTGCTGGGGCTCCTTGTAGGACGCCTGGTGGTGGCTGGGGGCAGGTCCGTAGGACGGGGCCGCGTGGTAGGCCGGCCTGGGGTTGTAGGGGGTGGAGGCGGCAGCCACGGCCACAAGGGCAGCAACGACGAAGAACTGCGAACAGAAAAAATAGGTTAATTGGTCTGTTGTGTCTAGAGGACTGAAATCTTTTGACGTATTTTGTTCAAACTAAAATGAAGGAATTCGGTTACAAAATTCCATTTGTTTTGTAACAATGAATACAATATTTGTAAATCTACAGAAATAGTCTCGTGGATATGAGCAGAGCAAGGCACCACACCAGCAGTTAGAGTGTTGGGAACTAACCTTCATGACTGCAGAGTTGGTCTTTGACAACTGATACTGTGAAAGGTGGACCGCCCTGGCTTTATACTAGCCAGAGAACGTAACCTTGATTTAGATTGTGGGCGGCGCTGAATAGTTAGATGTGGGCCACGGTATAACGGATAGCTCCAAGGAAGCTATGACTATCTTGCGCTGACTTGTAGGAATGAACAAGAGTGGTGTTGTTTTGCCTACCAATCGTCGCCCTTTGAAAATTTTGTAAAGCTATTTGGTGATATGTAAAACTGCTTTGACATTTGACTCCATAAATAATGCGTCATCGTCGTGTATTTAGAAATCTTAATGAATGGAACTATATTTTCCAGAAAATATACTATTTTTGCACGGGAATAGGTTAGAAGCCGATATCGGAGCATTTCAATATTTCACCTAATAAGGTAATCATTCATTCCAATTGTACGTCCTGAAGAGTATGCATTACTCCTCTAGGTTAGGGTTTATGTTTTTTTATACTCATAAACAGTGGATACGCAGATATGTATATACGTGACTAAGGGCTATCAACCGGCAAATAAAATATAAGGGAAGGCCTCACGGACCTTCTCGACCAGTTCATGAACATATTATATTTTGAAATGTTTTGTCAATTTGACAGTATTTTAACTCCAGACATATGTTTAACGATGTTTCACTTAGGAGAACGATTTGAAGTAACATTACAAATTGTTTGAGAAGACACTGAAGTATCAAAATTAGTTGGAAAAGCTGATGTAATCTAATCCCTTCATCTTCAAATGGGCTATATGATGAGTGATTTCATTATATCATAAAAATATTATCGAAGTCCATCTGAATGAAAATACAGGAATATTTCGATTCGCACTTAACATGAAGATATAGGCAACACCATGTTGAAATATAATTCACGTTATAATAATTACATTTCTCATTAGCGTAAGTTAGTGTAACCTAGCAGTCCTTCCACTTTTCAATCTTCATCCTTGGTACCTCAATCGCTGATGGTTGCCCGCAACACGTACATGGCTGACGCAAAACAGCGTCATTTCCTTTGACCAGGGAACATCAGTGAGCCGGGCTTACCGTGCTTTATATTATAGGGCTAGTAAACCGTAAACCGCCATATTCCCTTTATGAATGAAATTATTGTGAACTGGACGGTAGGAGTCAAGATTACCGCAATAACCTTCCTTTAACTGTGCGGGTACTTCACGTTATAGGGATTTCCTATATGTGTCCGACCCCTGTCAATTTGGTTACATTTGATGTGCACGTAGACGGTAGTGGGAGGTAAGGTAACAGATAGGGGTTTTTGAGCTCTAGTTTGGTGCTCATGATTATCAGTGCATAAACTTCAAGAACTGAAAAATATTTATCCGATAACGAAGCGCCAATGTGTGGAATGTTTTGTCTGCATTGTGCAGCAACCTTTTTGTCAACAATCGTTTATTGCGCAAAATAAATGGGCGAAATATACTGATTTCATTTTGAAATTGAATTTCAATCGTGACGTCGAATGTTTCATCTATTTTAAGGCGAAAATTATTATGTTTAGACATGCTTTATATCATCGAGCTTGTGCATGGTAAAGTTATTCAGGAAATACAAACCTAGGGGTATGCGTCTTATTTTGACAGCATGCCAGATCGACGTCCAACCAACCGACCTTATCTATCGGAATCCCATGTCAGACCTGCATGATATGATTTACATTTCGACTTTGAATGATTCAGTATTATCAGGACCTCGAAAGATTCTGACGTTTTCCTTTGGGCCTTAGTTGAATAAGAAATGTCCTGCACTTTTGTAAGTTGAATAACTACACCTGAACATCCCCTTGAAGCACACTTCTAACGTGTGGCTACGGCATTAACACAAAATTATTTGCTCAAATTTATATTAGTGTACCAACCATACCTCTGAATTGCTGCTAGGAAATCTGGCTAAACTTTATGGGATTATTTTTCAGCTTTCTCTCTATCTTCTCATTTTCTCCGCCATTGTTGCTCACAGGTGACCATGACCACCATATAAATTATCTATAATGCCTATCCGACCACCAGTATAGAGGGTTAGCCATGTGTTGTAATCAGCTCAATGCCCAATGGAGGTGTCTGAAAATGTGCACACAAAGTACTTCTGTCTTGAAAGTCTCGTATTAAAGTTTTTAAATTCTGCGTTGTCATCTAAAGAACGAACTCTGGTTATCAGACAACAAATCATAAAGGTCAAATGGCCAGTGTTGTCTTAGTAGATATACAACATAATTATTTTTTCCCACCATATTTCATCCCTAAATTCGTATTTTCTGACAAGCAGATAATCAAGCATCACTTTATTTCCATTTCCATTTTCTATGAGCAATTTGATATTAAACTAGACTACCGGCTAAGATTTGTGATTCTCTGTAGTAGAATTTGACTCGGCAGCCTCAACAAATTGCGCCTTGATTAGGAGAAGACGTCCTGAAGGATATCTGTAATCACTCGTATCTGCTTTTACTTATGCAGCTTTCGCACCGGAACACTGTATGTGAATGAAGATGGAACATATATTCCTCATGACAATAATACATTATGTATGGACACAGGAAGTACATGTACCAGAAGAAATAAGACTCCGTATAAATATCAATGAGAAAACCATGTGTCAAAGCACTTAGTACTTGGAGTTGTAGGCGGGCTTGTAGGTGGGCTTGTAGGCCGGCTTGTAGGCCGGCTTGTAGGCCGGAGCGGCGTAGCCAGCGGGCTTGTAGCTGGGCTTGTGCTCATCGTAGCGGGCCTCGCCCTCGTAGGTCACCTCGGCGTTGTAGCCTCCGTAGCCCTGCTGGTCAGCCACGTACTTGACTGTCTGCACACGGCCGTCGGGCAGGTTGACCGAGTAATAGCCGTTGACGTTCTTGGCATCGTTGTTCTCGTTCTGCGAGAAGACAGCGCCCGAATAGTGGTCGTTGACGGCGTAGTCGAACTGGTACGGCTGATCATAGTGCTGGGGCTCCTTGTAGGACGCCTGGTGGTGGCTGGGGGCAGGTCCGTAGGACGGGGCCGCGTGGTAGGCCGGCCTGGGGTTGTAGGGGGTGGAGGCGGCAGCCACGGCCACAAGGGCAGCAACGACGAAGAACTGCGAACAGAAAAAATAGGTTAATTGGTCTGTTGTGTCTAGAGGACTGAAATCTTTTGACGTATTTTGTTCAAACTAAAATGAAGGAATTCGGTTACAAAATTCCATTTGTTTTGTAACAATGAATACAATATTTGTAAATCTACAGAAATAGTCTCGTGGATATGAGCAGAGCAAGGCACCACACCAGCAGTTAGAGTGTTGGGAACTAACCTTCATGACTGCAGAGTTGGTCTTTGACGACTGATACTGTGAAAGGTGGACCGCCCTGGCTTTATACTAGCCAGAGAACGTAACCTTGATTTAGATTGTGGGCGGCGCTGAATAGTTAGATGTGGGCCACGGTATAACGGATAGCTCCAAGGAAGCTATGACTATCTTGCGCTGACTTGTAGGAATGAACAAGAGTGGTGTTGTTTTGCCTACCAATCGTCGCCCTTTGAAAATTTTGTAAAGCTATTTGGTGATATGTAAAACTGCTTTGACATTTGACTCCATAAATAATGCGTCATCGTCGTGTATTTAGAAATGTTAATGAATGGAACTATGTTTGCCAGAAAATATACTATTTTTGCACGGGAATAAGTTAGAAGCCGATATCGGAGCATTTCAATATTTCACCTAATAAGGTATTCATTCATTCCAATTGTACGTCCTGAAGAGTATGCATTACTCCTCTAGGTTAGGGTTTATGTTTTTTATACTCATAAACAGTGGATACGCAGATATGTATATACGTGACTAAGGGCTATCAACCGGCAAATAAAATATAAGGGAAGGCCTCACGGACCTTCTCGACCAGTTCATGAACATACTATATTTTGAAATGTTTTGTCAATTTGACAGTATTTTAACTCCAGACATATGTTTAACGATGTTTCACTTAGGAGAACGATTTGAAGTAACATTACAAATTGTTTGAGAAGACACTGAAGTATCAAAATTAGTTGGAAAAGTTGATGTAATCTAATCCCTTCATCTTCAAATGGGCTATATGATGAGTGATTTCATTATATCATAAAAATATTATCGAAGTCCATCTGAATGAAAATACAGGAATATTTCGATTCGCACTTAACATGAAGATATAGGCAACACCATGTTGAAATATAATTCACGTTATAATAATAACATTTCTCATTAGCGTAAGTTAGTGTAACCTAGCAGTCCTTCCACTTTTCAATCTTCATCCTTGGTACCTCAATCGCTGATGGTTGCCCGCAACACGTACATGGCTGACGCAAAACAGCGTCATTTCCTTTGACCAGGGAACATCAGTGAGCCGGGCTTACCGTGCTTTATATTATAGGGCTAGTAAACCGTAAACCGCCATATTCCCTTTATGAATGAAATTATTGTGAACTGGACGGTAGGAGTCAAGATTACCGCAATAACCTTCCTTTAACTGTGCGGGTACTTCACGTTATAGGGATTACCTATATGTGTCCGACCCCTGTCAATTTGGTTACATTTGATGTGCACGTAGACGGTAGTGGGAGGTAAGGTAACAGATAGGGGTTTTTGAGCTCTAGTTTGGTGCTCATGATTATCAGTGCATAAACTTCAAGAACTGCAAAATATTTATCCGATAACGAAGCGCCAATGTGTGGAATGTTTTGTCTGCATTGTGCAGCAACCTTTTTGTCAACAATCGTTTATTGCGCAAAATAAATGGGCGAAATATACTGATTTCATTTTGAAATTGAATTTCAATCGTGACGTCGAATGTTTCATCTATTTTAAGGCGAAAATTATTATGTTTAGACATGCTTTATATCATCGAGCTTGTGCATGGTAAAGTTATTCAGGAAATACAAACCTAGGGGTATGCGTCTTATTTTGACAGCATGCCAGATCGACGTCCAACCAACCGACCTTATCTATCGGAATCCCATGTCAGACCTGCATGATATGATTTACATTTCGACTTTGAATGATTCAGTATTATCAGGACCTCGAAAGATTCTGACGTTTTCCTTTGGGCCTTAGTTGAATAAGAAATGTCCTGCACTTTTGTAAGTTTAATAACTACACCTGAACATCCCATTGAAGCACACTTCTAACGTGTGGCTACGGAATTAACACAAAATTATTTGCTCAAATTTATATTAGTGTACCAACCATACCTCTGAATTGCTGCTAGGAAATCTGGCTAAACTTTATGGGATTATTTTTCAGCTTTCTCTCTATCTTCTCATTTTCTCCGCCATTGTTGCTCACAGGTGACCATGACCACCATATAAATTATCTATAATGCCTATCCGACCACCAGTATAGAGGGTTAGCCATGTGTTGTAATCAGCTCAATGCCCAATGGAGGTGTCTGAAAATGTGCACACAAAGTACTTCTGTCTTGAAAGTCTCGTATTAAAGTTTTTAAATTCTGCGTTGTCATCTAAAGAACGAACTCTGGTTATCAGACAACAAATCATCACACAGGTCAAATGGCCAGTGTTGTCTTAGTAGATATACAACATAATTATTTTTTCCCACCATATTTCATCCCTAAATTCGTATTTTCTGACAAGCAGATAATCAAGCATCACTTTATTTCCATTTCCATTTTCTATGAGCAATTTGATATTAAACTAGACTACCGGCTAAGATTTGTGATTCTCTGTAGTAGAATTTGACTCGGCAGCCTCAACATATTGCGCCTTGATTAGGAGAAGACGTCCTGAAGGATATCTGTAATCACTCGTATCTGCTTTTACTTATGCAGCTTTCGCACCGGAACACTGTATGTGAATGAAGATGGAACATATATTCCTCATGACAATAATACATTATGTATGGACACAGGAAGTACATGTACCAGAAGAAATAAGACTCCGTATAAATATCAATGAGAAAACCATGTGTCAAAGCACTTAGTACTTGGAGTTGTAGGCGGGCTTGTAGGTGGGCTTGTAGGCCGGCTTGTAGGCCGGAGCGGCGTAGCCAGCGGGCTTGTAGCTGGGCTTGTGCTCATCGTAGCGGGCCTCGCCCTCGTAGGTCACCTCGGCGTTGTAGCCTCCGTAGCCCTGCTGGTCAGCCACGTACTTGACTGTCTGCACACGGCCGTCGGGCAGGTTGACCGAGTAATAGCCGTTGACGTTCTTGGCATCGTTGTTCTCGTTCTGCGAGAAGACAGCGCCCGAATAGTGGTCGTTGACGGCGTAGTCGAACTGGTACGGCTGATCGTAGTGCTGGGGCTCCTTGTAGGACGCCTGGTGGTGGCTGGGGGCAGGTCCGTAGGACGGGGCCGCGTGGTAGGCCGGCCTGGGGTTGTAGGGGGTGGAGGCGGCAGCCACGGCCACAAGGGCAGCAACGACGAAGAACTGCGAACAGAAAAAATAGGTTAATTGGTCTGTTGTGTCTAGAGGACTGAAATCTTTTGACGTATTTTGTTCAAACTAAAATGAAGGAATTCGGTTACAAAATTCCATTTGTTTTGTAACAATGAATACAATCTTTGTAAATCTACAGAAATAGTCTCGTGGATATGAGCAGAGCAAGGCACCACACCAGCAGTTAGAGTGTTGGGAACTAACCTTCATGACTGCAGAGTTGGTCTTTGACGACTGATACTGTGAAAGGTGGACCGCCCTGGCTTTATACTAGCCAGAGAACGTAACCTTGATTTAGATTGTGGGCGGCGCTGAATAGTTAGATGTGGGCCACGGTATAACGGATAGCTCCAAGGAAGCTATGACTATCTTGCGCTGACTTGTAGGAATGAACAAGAGTGGTGTTGTTTTGCCTACCAATCGTCGCCCTTTGGGACTTTTGTAAAGCTATTTGGTGATATGTAAAACTGCTTTGACATTTGACTCCATAAATAATGCGTCATCGTCGTGTATTTAGAAATGTTAATGAATGGAACTATGTTTGCCAGAAAATATACTATTTTTGCACGGGAATAAGTTAGAAGCCGATATCGGAGCATTTCAATATTTCACCTAATAAGGTATTCATTCATTCCAATTGTACGTCCTGAAGAGTATGCATTACTCCTCTAGGTTAGGGTTTATGTTTTTTATACTCATAAACAGTGGATACGCAGATATGTATATACGTGACTAAGGGCTATCAACCGGCAAATAAAATATAAGGGAAGGCCTCACGGACCTTCTCGACCAGTTCATGAACATACTATATTTTGAAATGTTTTGTCAATTTGACAGTATTTTAACTCCAGACATATGTTTAACGATGTTTCACTTAGGAGAACGATTTGAAGTAACATTACAAATTGTTTGAGAAGACACTGAAGTATCAAAATTAGTTGGAAAAGTTGATGTAATCTAATCCCTTCATCTTCAAATGGGCTATATGATGAGTGATTTCATTATATCATAAAAATATTATCGAAGTCCATCTGAATGAAAATACAGGAATATTTCGATTCGCACTTAACATGAAGATATAGGCAACACCATGTTGAAATATAATTCACGTTATAATAATAACATTTCTCATTAGCGTAAGTTAGTGTAACCTAGCAGTCCTTCCACTTTTCAATCTTCATCCTTGGTACCTCAATCGCTGATGGTTGCCCGCAACACGTACATGGCTGACGCAAAACAGCGTCATTTCCTTTGACCAGGTAACATCAGTGAGCCGGGCTTACCGTGCTTTATATTATAGGGCTAGTAAACCGTAAACCGCCATATTCCCTTTATGAATGAAATTATTGTGAACTGGACGGTAGGAGTCAAGATTACCGCAATAACCTTCCTTTAACTGTGCGGGTACTTCACGTTATAGGGATTACCTATATGTGTCCGACCCCTGTCAATTTGGTTACATTTGATGTGCACGTAGACGGTAGTGGGAGGTAAGGTAACAGATAGGGGTTTTTGAGCTCTAGTTTGGTGCTCATGATTATCAGTGCATAAACTTCAAGAACTGAAAAATATTTATCCGATAACGAAGCGCCAATGTGTGGAATGTTTTGTCTGCATTGTGCAGCAACCTTTTTGTCAACAATCGTTTATTGCGCAAAATAAATGGGCGAAATATACTGATTTCATTTTGAAATTGAATTTCAATCGTGACGTCGAATGTTTCATCTATTTTAAGGCGAAAATTATTATGTTTAGACATGCTTTATATCATCGAGCTTGTGCATGGTAAAGTTATTCAGGAAATACAAACCTAGGGGTATGCGTCTTATTTTGACAGCATGCCAGATCGACGTCCAACCAACCGACCTTATCTATCGGAATCCCATGTCAGACCTGCATGATATGATTTACATTTCGACTTTGAATGATGCAGTATTATCAGGACCTCGAAAGATTCTGACGTTTTCCTTTGGGCCTTAGTTGAATAAGAAATGTCCTGCACTTTTGTAAGTTGAATAACTACACCTGAACATCCCATTGAAGCACACTTCTAACGTGTGGCTACGGAATTAACACAAAATTATTTGCTCAAATTTATATTAGTGTACCAACCATACCTCTGAATTGCTGCTAGGAAATCTGGCTAAACTTTATGGGATTATTTTTCAGCTTTCTCTCTATCTTCTCATTTTCTCCGCCATTGTTGCTCACAGGTGACCATGACCACCATATAAATTATCTATAATGTCTATCCGACCACCAGTATAGAGGGTTAGCCATGTGTTGTAATCAGCTCAATGCCCAATGGAGGTGTCTGAAAATGTGCACACAAAGTACTTCTGTCTTGAAAGTCTCGTATTAAAGTTTTTAAATTCTGCGTTGTCATCTAAAGAACGAACTCTGGTTATCAGACAACAAATCATCACACAGGTCAAATGGCCAGTGTTGTCTTAGTAGATATACAACATAATTATTTTTTCCCACCATGTTTCATCCCTAAATTCGTATTTTCTGACAAGCAGATAATCAAGCATCACTTTATTTCCATTTCCATTTTCTATGAGCAATTTGATATTAAACTAGACTACCGGCTAAGATTTGTGATTCTCTGTAGTAGAATTTGACTCGGCAGCCTCAACATATTGCGCCTTGATTAGGAGAAGACGTCCTGAAGGATATCTGTAATCACTCGTATCTGCTTTTACTTATGCAGCTTTCGCACCGGAACACTGTATGTGAATGAAGATGGAACATATATTCCTCATGACAATAATACATTATGTATGGACACAGGAAGTACATGTACCAGAAGAAATAAGACTCCGTATAAATATCAATGAGAAAACCATGTGTCAAAGCACTTAGTACTTGGAGTTGTAGGCGGGCTTGTAGGTGGGCTTGTAGGCCGGCTTGTAGGCCGGAGCGGCGTAGCCAGCGGGCTTGTAGCTGGGCTTGTGCTCATCGTAGCGGGCCTCGCCCTCGTAGGTCACCTCGGCGTTGTAGCCTCCGTAGCCCTGCTGGTCAGCCACGTACTTGACTGTCTGCACACGGCCGTCGGGCAGGTTGACCGAGTAATAGCCGTTGACGTTCTTGGCATCGTTGTCCTCGTTCTGCGAGAAGACAGCGCCCGAATAGTGGTCGTTGACGGCGTAGTCGAACTGGTACGGCTGATCGTAGTGCTGGGGCTCCTTGTAGGACGCCTGGTGGTGGCTGGGGGCAGGTCCGTAGGACGGGGCCGCGTGGTAGGCCGGCCTGGGGTTGTAGGGGGTGGAGGCGGCAGCCACGGCCACAAGGGCAGCAACGACGAAGAACTGCGAACAGAAAAAATAGGTTAATTGGTCTGTTGTGTCTAGAGGACTGAAATCTTTTGACGTATTTTGTTCAAACTAAAATGAAGGAATTCGGTTACAAAATTCCATTTGTTTTGTAACAATGAATACAATATTTGTAAATCTACAGAAATAGTCTCGTGGATATGAGCAGAGCAAGGCACCACACCAGCAGTTAGAGTGTTGGGAACTAACCTTCATGACTGCAGAGTTGGTCTTTGACGACTGATACTGTGAAAGGTGGACCGCCCTGGCTTTATACTAGCCAGAGAACGTAACCTTGATTTAGATTGTGGGCGGCGCTGAATAGTTAGATGTGGGCCACGGTATAACGGATAGCTCCAAGGAAGCTATGACTATCTTGCGCTGACTTGTAGGAATGAACAAGAGTGGTGTTGTTTTGCCTACCAATCGTCGCCCTTTGAGACTTTTGTAAAGCTATTTGGTGATATGTAAAACTGCTTTGACATTTGACTCCATAAATAATGCGTCATCGTCGTGTATTTAGAAATCTTAATGAATGGAACTATATTTTCCAGAAAATATACTATTTTTGCACGGGAATAAGTTAGAAGCCGATATCGGAGCATTTCAATATTTCACCTAATAAGGTAATCATTCATTCCAATTGTACGTCCTAAAGAGTATGCATTACTCCTCTAGGTTAGGGTTTATGTTTTTTATACTCATAAACAGTGGATACGCAGATATGTATATACGTGACTAAGGGCTATCAACCGGCAAATAAAATATAAGGGAAGGCCTCACGGACCTTCTCGACCAGTTCATGAACATATTATATTTTGAAATGTTTTGTCAATTTGACAGTATTTTAACTCCAGACATATGTTTAACGATGTTTCACTTAGGAGAACGATTTGAAGTAACATTACAAATTGTTTGAGAAGACACTGAAGTATCAAAATTAGTTGGAAAAGCTGATGTAATCTAATCCCTTCATCTTCAAATGGGCTATATGATGAGTGATTTCATTATATCATAAAAATATTATCGAAGTCCATCTAAATGAAAATACAGGAATATTTCGATTCGCACTTAACATGAAGATATAGGCAACACCATGTTGAAATATAATTCACGTTATAATAATTACATTTCTCATTAGCGTAAGTTAGTGTAACCTAGCAGTCCTTCCACTTTTCAATCTTCATCCTTGGTACCTCAATCGCTGATGGTTGCCCGCAACACGTACATGGCTGACGCAAAACAGCGTCATTTCCTTTGACCAGGGAACATCAGTGAGCCGGGCTTACCGTGCTTTATATTATAGGGCTAGTAAACCGTAAACCGCCATATTCCCTTTATGAATGAAATTATTGTGAATTGGACGGTAGGAGTCAAGATTACCGCAATAACCTTCCTTTAACTGTGCGGGTACTTCACGTTATAGGGATTACCTATATGTGTCCGACCCCTGTCAATTTGGTTACATTTGATGTGCACGTAGACGGTAGTGGGAGGTAAGGTAACAGATAGGGGTTTTTGAGCTCTAGTTTGGTGCTCATGATTATCAGTGCATAAACTTCAAGAACTGAAAAAATATTTATCCGATAACGAAGCGCCAATGTGTGGAACATTTTGTCTGCATTGTGCAGCAACCTTTTTGTCAACTATCGTTTATTGCGCAAAATAAATGGGCGAAATATACTGATTTCATTTTGAAATTGAATTTCAATCGTGACGTCGAATGTTTCATCTATTTTAAGGCGAAAATTATTATGTTTAGACATGCTTTATATCATCGAGCTTGTGCATGGTAAAGTTATTCAAGAAATACAAACCTAGGGGTATGCGTCTTATTTTGACAGCATGCCAGATCGACGTCCAACCAACCGACCTTATCTATCGGAATCCCATGTCAGACCTGCATGATATGATTTACATTTCGACTTTGAATGATTCAGTATTATCAGGACCTCGAAAGATTCTGACGTTTTCCTTTGGGCCTTAGTTGAATAAGAAATGTCCTGCACTTTTGTAAGTTGAATAACTACACCTGAACATCCCCTTGAAGCACACTTCTAACGTGTGGCTACGGCATTAACACAAAATTATTTGCTCAAATTTATATTAGTGTACCAACCATACCTCTGAATTGCTGCTAGGAAATCTGGCTAAACTTTATGGGATTATTTTTCAGCTTTCTCTCTATCTTCTCATTTTCTCCGCCATTGTTGCTCACAGGTGACCATGACCACCATATAAATTATCTATAATGCCTATCCGACCACCAGTATAGAGGGTTAGCCATGTGTTGTAATCAGCTCAATGCCCAATGGAGGTGTCTGAAAATGTGCACACAAAGTACTTCTGTCTTGAAAGTCTCGTATTAAAGTTTTTAAATTCTGCGTTGTCATCTAAAGAACGAACTCTGGTTATCAGACAACAAATCATAAAGGTCAAATGGCCAGTGTTGTCTTAGTAGATATACAACATAATTATTTTTTCCCACCATATTTCATCCCTAAATTCGTATTTTCTGACAAGCAGATAATCAAGCATCACTTTATTTCCATTTCCATTTTCTATGAGCAATTTGATATTAAACTAGACTACCGGCTAAGATTTGTGATTCTCTGTAGTAGAATTTGACTCGGCAGCCTCAACAAATTGCGCCTTGATTAGGAGAAGACGTCCTGAAGGATATCTGTAATCACTCGTATCTGCTTTTACTTATGCAGCTTTCGCACCGGAACACTGTATGTGAATGAAGATGGAACATATATTCCTCATGACAATAATACATTATGTATGGACACAGGAAGTACATGTACCAGAAGAAATAAGACTCCGTATAAATATCAATGAGAAAACCATGTGTCAAAGCACTTAGTACTTGGAGTTGTAGGCGGGCTTGTAGGTGGGCTTGTAGGCCGGCTTGTAGGCCGGCTTGTAGGCCGGAGCGGCGTAGCCAGCGGGCTTGTAGCTGGGCTTGTGCTCATCGTAGCGGGCCTCGCCCTCGTAGGTCACCTCGGCGTTGTAGCCTCCGTAGCCCTGCTGGTCAGCCACGTACTTGACTGTCTGCACACGGCCGTCGGGCAGGTTGACCGAGTAATAGCCGTTGACGTTCTTGGCATCGTTGTTCTCGTTCTGCGAGAAGACAGCGCCCGAATAGTGGTCGTTGACGGCGTAGTCGAACTGGTACGGCTGATCGTAGTGCTGGGGCTCCTTGTAGGACGCCTGGTGGTGGCTGGGGGCAGGTCCGTAGGACGGAGCCGCGTGGTAGGCCGGCCTGGGGTTGTAGGGGGTGGAGGCGGCAGCCACGGCCACAAGGGCAGCAACGACGAAGAACTGCGAACAGAAAAAATAGGTTAATTGGTCTGTTGTGTCTAGAGGACGGAAATCTTTTGACGTATTTTGTTCAAACTAAAATGAAGGAATTCGGTTACAAAATTCCATTTGTTTTGTAACAATGAATACAATATTTGTAAATCTACAGAAATAGTCTCGTGGATATGAGCAGAGCAAGGCACCACACCAGCAGTTAGAGTGTTGGGAACTAACCTTCATGACTGCAGAGTTGGTCTTTGACGACTGATACTGTGAAAGGTGGACCGCCCTGGCTTTATACTAGCCAGAGAACGTAACCTTGATTTAGATTGTGGGCGGCGCTGAATAGTTAGATGTGGGCCACGGTATAACGGATAGCTCCAAGGAAGCTATGACTATCTTGCGCTGACTTGTAGGAATGAACAAGAGTGGTGTTGTTTTGCCTACCAATTGTCGCCCTTTGAAAATTTTGTAAAGCTATTTGGTGATATGTAAAACTGCTTTGACATTTGACTCCATAAATAATGCGTCATCGTCGTGTATTTAGAAATCTTAATGAATGGAACTATATTTTCCAGAAAATATACTATTTTTGCACGGGAATAAGTTAGAAGCCGATATCGGAGCATTTCAATATTTCACCTAATAAGGTAATAATTCATTCCAATTGTACGTCCTGAAGAGTATGCATTACTCCTCTAGGTTAGGGTTTATGTTTTTTATCTTCATAAACAGTGGATACGCAGATATGTATATACGTGACTAAGGGCTATCAATTGGCAAATAAAATATAAGGGAAGGCCTCACGGACCTTCTCGACCAGTTCATGAACATATTATATTTTGAAATGTTTTGTCAATTTGACAATATTTTAACTCCAGACATATGTTTAACGATGTTTCACTTAGGAGAACGATTTGATGTAACATTACAAATTGTTTGAGAAGACACTGAAGTATCAAAATTAGTTGGAAAAGCTGATGTAATCTAATCCCTTCATCTTCAAATGGGCTATATGATGAGTGATTTCATTATATCATAAAAATATTATCGAAGTCCATCTGAATGAAAATACAGGAATATTTCGATTCGCACTTAACATGAAGATATAGGCAACACCATGTTGAAATATAATTCACGTTATAATATTTACATTTCTCATTAGCGTAAGTTAGTGTAACCTAGCAGTCCTTCCACTTTTCAATCTTCATCCTTGGTACCTCAATCGCTGATGGTTGCCCGCAACACGTACCTGGCTGACGCAAAACAGCGTCATTTCCTTTGACCAGGGAACATCAGTGAGCCGGGCTTACCGTGCTTTATATTATAGGGCTAGTAAACCGTAAACCGCCATATTCCCTTTATGAATGAAATTATTGTGAACTGGACGGTAGGAGTCAAGATTACCGCAATAACCTTCCTTTAACTGTGCGGGTACTTCACGTTATAGGGATTACCTATATGTGTCCGACCCCTGTCAATTTGGTTACATTTGATGTGCACGTAGACGGTAGTGGGAGGTAAGGTAACAGATAGGGGTTTTTGAGCTCTAGTTTGGTGCTCATGATTATCAGTGCATAAACTTCAAGAACTGCAAAATATTTATCCGATAACGAAGCGCCAATGTGTGGAATGTTTTGTCTGCATTGTGCAGCAACCTTTTTGTCAACAATCGTTTATTGCGCAAAATAAATGGGCGAAATATACTGATTTCATTTTGAAATTGAATTTCAATCGTGACGTCGAATGTTTCATCTATTTTAAGGCGAAAATTATTATGTTTAGACATGCTTTATATCATCGAGCTTGTGCATGGTAAAGTGATTCAGGGAATACAAACCTAGGGGTATGCGTCTTATTTTGACAGCATGCCAGATCGACGTCCAACCAACCAACCTTATCTATCGGAATCCCATGTCAGACCTGCATGATATGATTTACATTTCGACTTTGAATGATTCAGTATTATCAGGACCTCGAAAGATTCTGACGTTTTCCTTTGGGCCTTAGTTGAATAAGAAATGTCCTGCACTTTTGTAAGTTGAATAACTACACCTGAACATCCCCTTGAAGCGCACTTCTAACGTGTGGCTACGGCATTAACACAAAATTATTTGCTCAAATTTATATTAGTGTACCAACCATACCTCTGAATTGCTGCTAGGAAATCTGGCTAAACTTTATGGGATTATTTTTCAGCTTTCTCTCTATCTTCTCATTTTCTCCGCCATTGTTGCTCACAGGTGACCATGACCACCATATAAATTATCTATAATGCCTATCCGACCACCAGTATAGAGGGTTAGCCATGTGTTGTAATCAGCTCAATGCCCAATTGAGGTGTCTGAAAATGTGCACACAAAGTACTTCTGTCTTGAAAGTCTCGTATTAAAGTTTTTAAATTCTGCGTTGTCATCTAAAGAACGAACTCTGGTCATCAGACAACAAATCATAAAGGTCAAATGGCCAGTGTTGTCTTAGTAGATATACAACATAATTATTTTTTTCCCACCATATTTCATCCCTAAATTCGTATTTTCTGACAAGCAGATAATCAAGCATCTCTTTATTTCCATTTCCATTTTCTATGAGCAATTTGATATTAAACTAGACTACCGGCTAAGATTTGTGATTCTCTGTAGTAGAATTTGACTCGGCAGCCTCAACAAATTGCGCCTTGATTAGGAGAAGACGTCCTGAAGGATATCTGTATTCACTCGTATCTGCTTTTACTTATGCAGCTTTCGCACCGGAACACTGTATGTGAATGAAGATGGAACATATATTCCTCATGACAATAATACATTATGTATGGACACAGGAAGTACATGTACCAGAAGAAATAAGACTCCGTATAAATATCAATGAGAAAACCATGTGTCAAAGCACTTAGTACTTGGAGTTGTAGGCGGGCTTGTAGGTGGGCTTGTAGGCCGGCTTGTAGGCCGGAGCGGCGTAGCCAGCGGGCTTGTAGCTGGGCTTGTGCTCATCGTAGCGGGCCTCGCCCTCGTAGGTCACCTCGGCGTTGTAGCCTCCGTAGCCCTGCTGGTCAGCCACGTACTTGACTGTCTGCACACGGCCGTCGGGCAGGTTGACCGAGTAATAGCCGTTGACGTTCTTGGCATCGTTGTTCTCGTTCTGCGAGAAGACAGCGCCCGAATAGTGGTCGTTGACGGCGTAGTCGAACTGGTACGGCTGATCGTAGTGCTGGGGCTCCTTGTAGGACGCCTGGTGGTGGCTGGGGGCAGGTCCGTAGGACGGGGCCGCGTGGTAGGCCGGCCTGGGGTTGTAGGGGGTGGAGGCGGCAGCCACGGCCACAAGGGCAGCAACGACGAAGAACTGCGAACAGAAAAAATAGGTTAATTGGTCTGTTGTGTCTAGAGGACTGAAATCTTTTGACGTATTTTGTTCAAACTAAAATGAAGGAATTCGGTTACAAAATTCCATTTGTTTTGTAACAATGAATACAATCTTTGTAAATCTACAGAAATAGTCTCGTGGATATGAGCAGAGCAAGGCACCACACCAGCAGTTAGAGTGTTGGGAACTAACCTTCATGACTGCAGAGTTGGTCTTTGACGACTGATACTGTGAAAGGTGGACCGCCCTGGCTTTATACTAGCCAGAGAACGTAACCTTGATTTAGATTGTGGGCGGCGCTGAATAGTTAGATGTGGGCCACGGTATAACGGATAGCTCCAAGGAAGCTATGACTATCTTGCGCTGACTTGTAGGAATGAACAAGAGTGGTGTTGTTTTGCCTACCAATCGTCGCCCTTTGGGACTTTTGTAAAGCTATTTGGTGATATGTAAAACTGCTTTGACATTTGACTCCATAAATAATGCGTCATCGTCGTGTATTTAGAAATGTTAATGAATGGAACTATGTTTGCCAGAAAATATACTATTTTTGCACGGGAATAAGTTAGAAGCCGATATCGGAGCATTTCAATATTTCACCTAATAAGGTATTCATTCATTCCAATTGTACGTCCTGAAGAGTATGCATTACTCCTCTAGGTTAGGGTTTATGTTTTTTATACTCATAAACAGTGGATACGCAGATATGTATATACGTGACTAAGGGCTATCAACCGGCAAATAAAATATAAGGGAAGGCCTCACGGACCTTCTCGACCAGTTCATGAACATACTATATTTTGAAATGTTTTGTCAATTTGACAGTATTTTAACTCCAGACATATGTTTAACGATGTTTCACTTAGGAGAACGATTTGAAGTAACATTACAAATTGTTTGAGAAGACACTGAAGTATCAAAATTAGTTGGAAAAGTTGATGTAATCTAATCCCTTCATCTTCAAATGGGCTATATGATGAGTGATTTCATTATATCATAAAAATATTATCGAAGTCCATCTGAATGAAAATACAGGAATATTTCGATTCGCACTTAACATGAAGATATAGGCAACACCATGTTGAAATATAATTCACGTTATAATAATAACATTTCTCATTAGCGTAAGTTAGTGTAACCTAGCAGTCCTTCCACTTTTCAATCTTCATCCTTGGTACCTCAATCGCTGATGGTTGCCCGCAACACGTACATGGCTGACGCAAAACAGCGTCATTTCCTTTGACCAGGGAACATCAGTGAGCCGGGCTTACCGTGCTTTATATTATAGGGCTAGTAAACCGTAAACCGCCATATTCCCTTTATGAATGAAATTATTGTGAACTGGACGGTAGGAGTCAAGATTACCGCAATAACCTTCCTTTAACTGTGCGGGTACTTCACGTTATAGGGATTACCTATATGTGTCCGACCCCTGTCAATTTGGTTACATTTGATGTGCACGTAGACGGTAGTGGGAGGTAAGGTAACAGATAGGGGTTTTTGAGCTCTAGTTTGGTGCTCATGATTATCAGTGCATAAACTTCAAGAACTGAAAAATATTTATCCGATAACGAAGCGCCAATGTGTGGAATGTTTTGTCTGCATTGTGCAGCAACCTTTTTGTCAACAATCGTTTATTGCGCAAAATAAATGGGCGAAATATACTGATTTCATTTTGAAATTGAATTTCAATCGTGACGTCGAATGTTTCATCTATTTTAAGGCGAAAATTATTATGTTTAGACATGCTTTATATCATCGAGCTTGTGCATGGTAAAGTTATTCAGGAAATACAAACCTAGGGGTATGCGTCTTATTTTGACAGCATGCCAGATCGACGTCCAACCAACCGACCTTATCTATCGGAATCCCATGTCAGACCTGCATGATATGATTTACATTTCGACTTTGAATGATTCAGTATTATCAGGACCTCGAAAGATTCTGACGTTTTCCTTTGGGCCTTAGTTGAATAAGAAATGTCCTGCACTTTTGTAAGTTTAATAACTACACCTGAACATCCCATTGAAGCACACTTCTAACGTGTGGCTACGGAATTAACACAAAATTATTTGCTCAAATTTATATTAGTGTACCAACCATACCTCTGAATTGCTGCTAGGAAATCTGGCTAAACTTTATGGGATTATTTTTCAGCTTTCTCTCTATCTTCTCATTTTCTCCGCCATTGTTGCTCACAGGTGACCATGACCACCATATAAATTATCTATAATGCCTATCCGACCACCAGTATAGAGGGTTAGCCATGTGTTGTAATCAGCTCAATGCCCAATGGAGGTGTCTGAAAATGTGCACACAAAGTACTTCTGTCTTGAAAGTCTCGTATTAAAGTTTTTAAATTCTGCGTTGTCATCTAAAGAACGAACTCTGGTTATCAGACAACAAATCATCACACAGGTCAAATGGCCAGTGTTGTCTTAGTAGATATACAACATAATTATTTTTTCCCACCATATTTCATCCCTAAATTCGTATTTTCTGACAAGCAGATAATCAAGCATCACTTTATTTCCATTTCCATTTTCTATGAGCAATTTGATATTAAACTAGACTACCGGCTAAGATTTGTGATTCTCTGTAGTAGAATTTGACTCGGCAGCCTCAACATATTGCGCCTTGATTAGGAGAAGACGTCCTGAAGGATATCTGTAATCACTCGTATCTGCTTTTACTTATGCAGCTTTCGCACCGGAACACTGTATGTGAATGAAGATGGAACATATATTCCTCATGACAATAATACATTATGTATGGACACAGGAAGTACATGTACCAGAAGAAATAAGACTCCGTATAAATATCAATGAGAAAACCATGTGTCAAAGCACTTAGTACTTGGAGTTGTAGGCGGGCTTGTAGGTGGGCTTGTAGGCCGGCTTGTAGGCCGGAGCGGCGTAGCCAGCGGGCTTGTAGCTGGGCTTGTGCTCATCGTAGCGGGCCTCGCCCTCGTAGGTCACCTCGGCGTTGTAGCCTCCGTAGCCCTGCTGGTCAGCCACGTACTTGACTGTCTGCACACGGCCGTCGGGCAGGTTGACCGAGTAATAGCCGTTGACGTTCTTGGCATCGTTGTCCTCGTTCTGCGAGAAGACAGCGCCCGAATAGTGGTCGTTGACGGCGTAGTCGAACTGGTACGGCTGATCGTAGTGCTGGGGCTCCTTGTAGGACGCCTGGTGGTGGCTGGGGGCAGGTCCGTAGGACGGGGCCGCGTGGTAGGCCGGCCTGGGGTTGTAGGGGGTGGAGGCGGCAGCCACGGCCACAAGGGCAGCAACGACGAAGAACTGCGAACAGAAAAAATAGGTTAATTGGTCTGTTGTGTCTAGAGGACTGAAATCTTTTGACGTATTTTGTTCAAACTAAAATGAAGGAATTCGGTTACAAAATTCCATTTGTTTTGTAACAATGAATACAATATTTGTAAATCTACAGAAATAGTCTCGTGGATATGAGCAGAGCAAGGCACCACACCAGCAGTTAGAGTGTTGGGAACTAACCTTCATGACTGCAGAGTTGGTCTTTGACGACTGATACTGTGAAAGGTGGACCGCCCTGGCTTTATACTAGCCAGAGAACGTAACCTTGATTTAGATTGTGGGCGGCGCTGAATAGTTAGATGTGGGCCACGGTATAACGGATAGCTCCAAGGAAGCTATGACAATCTTGCGCTGACTTGTAGGAATGAACAAGAGTGGTGTTGTTTTGCCTACCAATCGTCGCCCTTTGAGACTTTTGTAAAGCTATTTGGTGATATGTAAAACTGCTTTGACATTTGACTCCATAAATAATGCGTCATCGTCGTGTATTTAGAAATCTTAATGAATGGAACTATATTTTCCAGAAAATATACTATTTTTGCACGGGAATAAGTTAGAAGCCGATATCGGAGCATTTCAATATTTCACCTAATAAGGTAATCATTCATTCCAATTGTACGTCCTAAAGAGTATGCATTACTCCTCTAGGTTAGGGTTTATGTTTTTTATACTCATAAACAGTGGATACGCAGATATGTATATACGTGACTAAGGGCTATCAACCGGCAAATAAAATATAAGGGAAGGCCTCACGGACCTTCTCGACCAGTTCATGAACATATTATATTTTGAAATGTTTTGTCAATTTGACAGTATTTTAACTCCAGACATATGTTTAACGATGTTTCACTTAGGAGAACGATTTGAAGTAACATTACAAATTGTTTGAGAAGACACTGAAGTATCAAAATTAGTTGGAAAAGCTGATGTAATCTAATCCCTTCATCTTCAAATGGGCTATATGATGAGTGATTTCATTATATCATAAAAATATTATCGAAGTCCATCTAAATGAAAATACAGGAATATTTCGATTCGCACTTAACATGAAGATATAGGCAACACCATGTTGAAATATAATTCACGTTATAATAATTACATTTCTCATTAGCGTAAGTTAGTGTAACCTAGCAGTCCTTCCACTTTTCAATCTTCATCCTTGGTACCTCAATCGCTGATGGTTGCCCGCAACACGTACATGGCTGACGCAAAACAGCGTCATTTCCTTTGACCAGGGAACATCAGTGAGCCGGGCTTACCGTGCTTTATATTATAGGGCTAGTAAACCGTAAACCGCCATATTCCCTTTATGAATGAAATTATTGTGAATTGGACGGTAGGAGTCAAGATTACCGCAATAACCTTCCTTTAACTGTGCGGGTACTTCACGTTATAGGGATTACCTATATGTGTCCGACCCCTGTCAATTTGGTTACATTTGATGTGCACGTAGACGGTAGTGGGAGGTAAGGTAACAGATAGGGGTTTTTGAGCTCTAGTTTGGTGCTCATGATTATCAGTGCATAAACTTCAAGAACTGAAAAAATATTTATCCGATAACGAAGCGCCAATGTGTGGAACATTTTGTCTGCATTGTGCAGCAACCTTTTTGTCAACTATCGTTTATTGCGCAAAATAAATGGGCGAAATATACTGATTTCATTTTGAAATTGAATTTCAATCGTGACGTCGAATGTTTCATCTATTTTAAGGCGAAAATTATTATGTTTAGACATGCTTTATATCATCGAGCTTGTGCATGGTAAAGTTATTCAAGAAATACAAACCTAGGGGTATACGTCTTATTTTGCCAGCATGCCAGATCGACGTCCAACCAACCGACCTTATCTATCGGAATCCCATGTCAGACCTGCATGATATGATTTACATTTCGACTTTGAATGATTCAGTATTATCAGGACCTCGAAAGATTCTGACGTTTTCCTTTGGGCCTTAGTTGAATAAGAAATGTCCTGCACTTTTGTGAGTTGAATAACTACACCTGAACATCCCCTTGAAGCACACTTCTAACGCGTGGCTACGGCATTAACACAAAATAATTTGTTCAAATGTATATTAGTGTACCAACCATACCTCTGAATTGCTGCTAGGAAATCTGGCTAAACTTTATGGGATTATTTTTCAGCTTCCTCTCTATCTTCTCATTTTCTCCGCCATTGTTGCTTACAGGTGACCATGACCACCATATAAATTATCTATAATGCCTATCCGACCACTAGTATAGAGGGTTAGCCATGTGTTGTAATCAGCTCAATGCCCAATGGAGGTGTCTGAAAATGTGCACACAAAGTACTTATTTCTTGAAAGTCTCGTATTAAAGTTTTGAAATACTGCGTTGTCATCTAAAGAACGAACTCTGATTATCAGACAACAAATCATAAAGGTTAAATGGCCACTGTTGTCTTAGTAGATATACAACATAATTATTTTTTCCCACCATATTTCATCCCTAAATTCGTATTTTCTGACAAGCAGATAATCAAGCATCTCTTTATTTCCATTTCCATTTTCTATGAGCAATTTGATATTAAACTAGACTACCGGCTAAGATTTGTGATTCTCTGTAGCAGAATTTGACTCGGCAGCCTCAACATATGGCGCCTGGATAAGGAGAAGACGTCCTGAAGGATATCTGTAATCACTCGTATCTGCTTTTACTTATGCAGCTTTCGCACCGGAACACTGTATGTGAATGAAGCTGGAACATATATTCCGCATGACAATAATACATTATTTATGGACACAGGAAGTACATGTACCAGAAGAAATAAGACTCCGTATAAATATCAATGAGTAAACCATGTGTCAAAGCACTTAGTACTTGGGGTTGTAGGCGGGCTTGTAGGTGGGCTTGTAGGCCGGCTTGTATGCCGGGGCGGCGTAGCCTGCGGGCTTGTAGCTGGGCTTGTGCTCATCGTAGTGGGCCTCGCCCGTGTAGGTCACCTCGGCGTTGTAGCCTCCATAGCCCTGCTGGTCAGCCACGTACTTGACTGTCTGCACACGGCCGTCGGGCAGGTTGACCGAGTAATAGCCGTTGACGTTCTTGGCATCGTTGTTCTCGTTCTGCGAGAAGACAGCGCCCGAGTAGTGGTCGTTGACGGCGTAGTCGAACTGGTACGGCTGATCGTAGTGCTGGGGCTCCTTGTAGGACGGCTGGTGGTGGCTGGGGGCAGGTCCGTAGGACGGGGCCGCGTGGTAGGCCGGCCTGGGGTTGTAGGGGGTGGAGGCGGCAGCCACGGCCACAAGGGCAGCAACGACGAAGAACTGCGAACATAAAAAATAGGTTAATTGGTCTGTTGTTTCTAGAGGACTGAAATCTTTTAACGTATTTTGTTCAAACTAAAATGAAGGAATTTGTTGACAAAATTCTATTTGTTTTGTAACAATAAATACAATATTTGTAAATCTACAGAAATAGTCTCGTGGATATGAGCAGAGCAAGACACCACACCAGCAGTTAGAGTGCTGGGAACTAACCTCCATGACTGCAGAGTTGGTCTTTGACGACTGATACTGTGAACGGTGGACCGCCCTGGCTTTATACTAGCCAGAGAACGTAACCTTGATTTAGATTGTGGGCGGCGCTGAATAGCTTGATGTGGGCCACGGTATAACGGATAGCTCCAAGGAAGCTATGACTATCTTGCGCTGACTTTTAGGAATGGATAAGGGTGGTGTTGGTTTGCCTACCAATCGTCGCCCTTTGAGACTTTTGTAAAGCTATTTGGTGATATGTAAAACTGCATTGACATTTGACTCAATAAATAATGCGTCATCGTGGTGTTTTTAGAAATGTTAATGAATGTAACTATATTTGCCAGAAAATATACTATTTTTGCACGGGTATAAGAAGAAAGCTGATATCGGAGCATTTCAATATTTCACCTAATAAGGTAATCATTCATTCCAATTTTACGTCCTGAAGAGTATGCATTACTCCTCTAGGTTAGGGTTTATGTTTTTTATTTGTTTTTTTCGTTGTTTTTAATACTCATAAACAGTGTATACGCAGATATGTATATACGTGACTAAGGGCTATCAACGGGCAAATAAAATATAAGGGAAGGGCTCACGGACCTTCTCGACCAGTTCATGAACATACTATATTTTGAAATGTTTTGACAGTATTTTAACTACAGACATATGTTTAACGATGTTTCACTTAGGAGAACGATTTGAAGTAACATTACAAATTGTTTGAGAAGACACTGAAGTATCAAAATTAGTTGGAAAAGTTGATGTAATCTAATTCCTTCATCTTCAAATGGGCTATGTCATGACTGATTTCATTATATCATAAAAATATAATCGAAGTCCATCTGAATGAAAATACAGAAATATTTCGATTCGCACTTAACAGGAAGATGTAGCCAACACAATGTTGGAATATAATTCACGTTATAATAATTAAATTCCTCATTAGCGGAAGTTAGTGTAACCTAGCAGTCCTTCCACTTTTCAATCGTCATCCTTGGTACCTCAATCACTGAAGGTTGCCCGCAACACGTACATGGCTGACGCAAAACAGCGTCATTTTCTTTGACCAGGGAACTTCAGTGAGCCGGGCTTACCGTGCTTTATATTATAGGGCTAGTAAACCGTAAACCGCCATATTCCCTTTATGAAAGAAATTATTGTGAATTGGACGGTAGGAGTCAAGATTACCGCAATAGCCTTCCTTTAACTGTGCGGGCACTTCACGTTATAGGGATTACCTATATGTGTCCGACCCCTGTCAATTTGGTTACATTTGATGTGCACGTAGACGGTAGGGAGAGGTAAGGTCACATATAAGGGTTGATGAGCTCTAGTTTGGTGCTCATGATTATCAGTGTTTAAACTTCAAGAATTGAAAAATATTTCACCGATAACGAAGCGCCAAGGTGTGGAACGTTTTGTCAGCATTGTGCATCAACCTTTTTGTCAACAATCGTTTATTGCGCAAAATAAATGGGCGAAATATACTGATATCATTTTGAAATTTAATTTATATCGTGACGTCGAATGTTTCATATATTTTAGGGCGAAAATTATTATGTTTAGACATGCTCTATATCACCGAGCATGTGCATGGTAAAGTTGTTCAGGAAATACAAACCTAGGGGTATGCGTCTTATTTTGCCAGCATGCCAGATCGAAGTCCAACCAACCGACCTTATCTATCGGAATCCCATGTCAGACCTGCATGATATGATTTACATTTCGACTTTGAATGATTCAGTATTATCAGGACCTCGAAAGATTCTGACGTTTTCCTTTGGGCCTTAGTTGAATAAGAAATGTCCTGCACTTTTGTGAGTTGAATAACTACACCTGAACATCCCCTTGAAGCACACTTCTAACGCGTGGCTACGGCATTAACACAAAATTATGTGTTCGAATGTATATTAGTGTACCAACCATACCTCTAAATTGCTGCTAGGAAATCTGGCTAAACTTTATGGGATTTGTGTCAGCTTCTTCTCTATCTTCTCATTTTC
The DNA here is from genome assembly GCA_036785665.1 of Chirona hameri. NCBI lineage: Eukaryota > Metazoa > Arthropoda > Thecostraca > Balanomorpha > Balanidae > Chirona > Chirona hameri. The sequence goes on from JAXIVJ010001190.1 coordinate 96,146, forward strand.
TCCGCCATTATTGCTCACAGGTGACCATGACCACCATATAAATTAACTATAATGCCTATCCGACCACCAGTATAGAGGGTTAGCCATGTTTTGTAATCAGCTCATTGCCCAATAGAGGTGTCTGAAAATGTACACACCAAGCACTTATGTCTTGAAAGTCTCGTATTAAAGTTTTGAAATACTGCGTTGTTATCTAAAGAACGAACTCCGATTATCATACAACAAATTATTAAGGTAAAATGGCCAGTGTTGTGTTAGTAGATATACTACATAAGTATTTTTCCCACCATATTTCATCACTAAAATCGTATTTTCTGACAAGCAGATAATCAAGCATCTCTTTCTTTCCATTTCCATTTTCTAAGAGCAATTTGATATTAAACTAGACTACCGGCTAAATTTTGTAATTCTCTGTAGCAGAATTTGACTCGGCAGCCTCAACATATTGCGCCTTGATTAGGAGAAGACGTCCTGAAGGATATCTGTAATCATCTCGTATCTGCTTTTACTTATGCAGCTTTCGCACCGAAACACTATGTGAATGAAGCTGGAACATATATTCCTCATGACAATAATACATGATGTATGGACACAGGAAGTACATGTACCAGAAGAAATAAGACTCCGTATAAATATCAATGAAAAAAAACATGTGTCAAAGCACTTAGTACTTGGGGTTGTAGGCGGGCTTGTAGGCGGGCTTGTAGGCGGGCTTGTAGGCGGGCTTGTAGGCCGGCTTGTAGGCCTGGGAAGCGTAGCCCGCGGGCTTGTAGCTGGGCTTGTGCTCATCGTAGCGGGCCTCGCCCTCGTAGGTCACCTCGGCGTTGTAGCCTCCATAGCCCTGCTGGTCAGCCACGTACTTGACTGTCTGCACACGGCCGTCGGGCAGGTTGACCGAGTAATAGCCGTTGACGTTCTTGGCATCGTTGTTCTCGTTCTGCGAGAAGACAGCGCCCGAGTAGTGGTCGTTGACGGCGTAGTCGAACTGGTACGGCTGATCGTAGTGCTGGGGCTCCTTGTAGGACGGCTGGTGGTGGCTGGGGGCAGGTCCGTAGGACGGGGCCGCGTGGTAGGCCGGCCTGGGGTTGTAAGGGGTGGAGGCGGCAGCCACGGCCACAAGGGCAGCAACGACGAAGAACTGCGAACAGAAAAAATAGGTTAATTGGTCTGTTGTGTCTATAGGACTGAAATCTTTTGACGTATTTTGTTCAAACTAAAATGAAGGAATTCGGGGACAAAATTCCATTTGTTTTGTAACAATAAATACAATATTTGCAAATCTACAGAAATAGTCTCGTGGATATGAGCAGAGCAAGGCACCACACCAGCAGTTAGAGTGCTGGGAACTAACCTTCATGACTGCAGAGTTGGTCTTTGACGACTGATACTGTGAACGGTGGACCGCCCTGGCTTTATACTAGCCAGAGAACGTAACCTTGATTTAGATCGTGGGCGGGGCTGAATAGTTAGATGTGGGCCACGGTATAACGGATATCTCCAAGGAAGCTATGACTATCTTGCGCTGACTTGTAGGAATGAACAAGAGTGGTGTTGTTTTGCCTACCAATCGTCGCCCTTTGATACTTCTGTAAAGCTATTTGGTGATATGTAAAACTGCATTGACATTTGACTCCATAAATAATGCGTCATAGTGGTGTATTTAGAAATGTTAATGAATGTAACTATATTTGCCAGAAAATATACTATTTTTGCACGGGTATAAGAAGAAAGCTGATATCGGAGCATTTCAATATTTCACCTAATAAGGTAATCATTCATTCCAATTGTACGTCCTGAAGAGTATGCATTACTCCTCTAGGTTAGGATTTATGTTTTTTTATACACATAAACAGTGGATGCGCTGATATGTATATACGTGACTAAGGGCTATCAACCGGCAAATAAAATATAAGGGAAGGCCTCATGGACCTTCTCGACCAGTTCATGAACATACATACTATATTTTGAAATGTTTTGTCAATTTGAGAGTGTTTTACTCCAGACAGATGTTTAACGATGTTTCACTTAGGAGAAAGATTTGAAGTAACATTACAAATTGTTTGAGAAGTCACTGAAGTATCGAAATTAGTTGGAAAAGTTGATGAAATATAATTTCTTCATCTTCAAATGGGCTATATCATGAGTGATTTCATTATATCATACAAATATAATCGAAGTCCATCTGAATGAAAATACAGAAATATTTCGATTCGCACTTAACAGGAAGATATAGGCAACACAATGTTGGAAAATATTCACGTTATAATATTAATATAATTGGCGTAAGTTAGTGTAACCTAGCAGTCCTTCCATTTTTCAATCTTCTCCTTTGGTACCTCAATCACTGATGGTTGCCCGCAACACGTACATGGCTGACGCAAAACAGCGTCATTTCTTTTGACCAGGGAACTTCAGTGAGCCGGGCTTACCGTGCTTTATATTATAGGGTTAGTAAACCGTAAACCGCCATATTACCTTTATGAATGAAATTATTGTGAATTGGACGGTAGGAGTCAAGATTACCGCAATAACCTTCCTTTAACTGTGCTGGCACTTCACGTTATAGGGATTACCTATATGTGTCCGACCCCTGTCAATTTGGTTACATTTGATGTGCACGTAGACGGTAGGGAGAGGTAAGGTCACAGATAGGGGTTGATGAGCTCTAGTTTGGTGCTCATGATTATCAGTGTTTAAACTTCAAGAACTGAAAAATATTTCACCGATAACGAAGCGCCAATGTGTGGAACGTTTTGTCAGCATTGTGCATCAACTTTTTGTCAACAATCGTTTATTGCGCAAAATAAATGAGCGAAATATACTGATTTCATTTTGAATTTGAATTTCAATCGTGACGTCGAACGTTTCATATATTTTAAAGCGAAAATTATTGTGTTTAGACATGCTTTATATCATCGAGCATGTGCATGGTAAAGTTAATCAGGAAATACAAACCTATGGGTATGCGTCTTATTTTGCCAGCATGCCAGATCGACGTCCAACCAACCGAACTTTTCTATCGGAATCCCATATCAGACTTGCATGATATGATTTACATTTCGACTTTGCATGATTCAGTTTTATCAGGACCTCGAAAGATTCTGACGTTTTCCTTTGGGCCTTAGTTGAATAAGAAATGCCCTGGACTTTTGTGAGTTTAATAATTACACCTGAACATCCCCTTGAAGCACACTTCTAACGTGTGGCTACGGCATTAACACAAAATTATTTGTTCAAATGTATATTAATGTACCAACCATACCGCTGAATAACGGCTAGAAAATCTGGCTATACTTTATGGGATTGTTTATCAGCTTCCTCTCTATCTTCTCATTTTCTCCGCCATTGTTGCTCACAGGTGACCATGACCACCATATACATGATCTATAATGCTTATCCGACCACCAGTATAGAGGGTTAGCCATGTTTTGTAATCAGCTCAATGCCCAATGGAGGTGTCTGAAAATGTACACACAAAGCACTTATGTCTTGAAAGTCTCGTATTAAAGTTTTGAAATACTGCGTTGTCATCTAAAGAACGAACTCTGATTATCAGACAACAAATTATTAAGGTCAAATGGCCAGTGTTGTGTTAGTAGATATACTACATAAGTATTTTTTCCCACCATATTTCATCACTAAATTCGTATTTTCTGACAAGCAGATAATCAAGCATCTCTTTATTTCCATTTCCATTTTCTATGAGCAATTTGCTATTAAACTAGACTACCTGCTAAATTTTGTGATTCTCTGTAGCAGAATTTGACTCGGCAGCCTCAACATATTGCGCCTTGATAAGGAGAAACGTCCTGAAGGATATCTGTAATCATCTCGTATCTGCTTTTACTTATGCAGCTTTCGCACGGAAACACTGTATGTGAATGAAGCTGGAACATATATTCCTCATGACAAGAATACATTATGTATGGACACAGGAAGTACATATACCAGAAGAAACAACACTCCGTATAAATATCAATGAGAAAACCATGGGTGAAAGCACTTAGTACTTGGGGTTGTAGACGGGCTTGTAGGTGGGCTTGTAGGCCGGGGCGGCGTAGCCAGCGGGCTTGTAGCTGGGCTTGTGCTCATCGTAGCGGGCCTCGCCCTCGTAGGTCACCTCGGCGTTGTAGCCTCCGTAGCCCTGCTGGTCAGCCACGTACTTGACTGTCTGCACACGGCCGTCGGGCAGGTTGACCGAGTAATAGCCGTTGACGTTCTTGGCATCGTTGTTCTCGTTCTGCGAGAAGACAGCTCCCGAATAGTGGTCGTTGACGGCGTAGTCGAACTGGTACGGCTGGTCGTAGTGCTGGGGCTCCTTGTAGGACGGCTGGTGGTAGCTGGGGGCAGGTCCGTAGGACGGGGCCGGGTGGTAGGACGGCCTTGGGTTGTAGGGGGTGGAGGGGGCGGCGGAAGCCACGGCCACAAGGGCAGCAACGACGAAGAACTGCGAACAGAAAGGTATGTCAGTTACAAGACTACCTGTAGTCGTGTCTACTCAACATTATATCTATCTTGTAACATTGAACATCAACAAGACGACTTAACTTGACATATGTGTGTGAATATGCTTTCGTAGATTGCACATTGCGTAAGTCCAGACGTTACAATTCAGATTTGGGGCTATTCAGTGAAAGGCAACATCGAGAGCTGCAGCAAAAAAAAATAACACAAAATCAAACAACAACACACAAATGCATAGTCACGCTGAATGATTATGCTCACAAATTAGGCAGCTATATGTAGCATAACTCATTTTAATAAAGGTTGCATATAAAGTATATTAGACACATAACGCAAAACTATACCGTTCATAATGCGTCTCTCCACCAACAATGTCGTGTTATGTGCAATTTTGCACAACTTTGTAGTGTAAAATTTTTCCTGGTGCTCTTGGTGCAAGCCTACTATCGTCATACAAAATGTTACTAGCACCATTAAACAACACTTGCCAGGCACAATCACTGCGTATGGCCGCAGTGTGAGAGTGTGAACTAACCTTCATGTTTGCAGAGGTAGGCACCTGATCGACTGATGCTGTGCCGGTAAGGTGGGCCGCCTTTATACCGGACCGCGATTGTAACCTTGCCTTGGCATGGAGGGCGGGTCCTACATCTAAATGAGGTCGGTTGGGCGGGTGGCTGACCTACGCTGAGATACTGCATTGGGCTGGAACGAAAGTGGACGAGCTAGATATGTTTGATATGAAATGTTATGCAAATGTAACACACAGGTGTATAGTGTAATTTGATCCTAATAAGTGTCTTGGTGTATAGTGCAAAGAACTTGCTTAAAATAGTAATAAATAACGGTGTCCTTTGCTGAATACAACAGCAAGACTATACATATATAAGTAGATATGTATTGAGTGGATAAGAAGTGCAAAACTTTCTAGCCTGAAAATGTTAGAGTCGGTTTGCGTACTTTTTCATCAGAAACCAGGGATATTTTGTCAACCAGTTAGGCTTTGAACCCAGCATTGACTGGGGGGGGGGGGGGGGGTAGGCGCTTAACGCCCCCGATGAACTTTCGTAATAGCTCAAAAAAGAATATAGTGCTATCAACATGAAACTTCGGGTACCTTCTTCTTAATTGATTGTACGTCTTCCGTGCAAAATTCAAGCCATTTTGTCGGAAAATGTTTGAGATATATTGAATTTAGTGTTGTGAAATTTGAATGTAGTGTTGCGAGTGTAGTTTTGTCACTACACCCGAGTTTGACACACAAATCAGCTAAACATTAACAGACCGTACAAATGCCAAATTTTGAGAAAAAATACCATCCCGAAACTTTTAAAGATAGCAAATGTCTAGGGCTACAACATGGCGGTCTCGGATTTTTGAACCGTTTGGTTTGTTACCCCAAAATTTGTTTGAAAAAAAAACATTAAACAAAATAAAAACACAAAATAAATTTTTCAAAGATGTTACAAAAAACGGTATTTATGTCAGAGAACCACATATGGGCAACTACCAAATTTCAAAATGATATCACCATTGTTGACTGACTTATACATCTAAGGCATGGGTAACTCATGACGTCATATTTTGAACTTACGGTTTTTATGGGTTATTGACCAAATACAGACAAATACATGCCAGCACTGTATTTTTGAAACAAAACTGTTCCAGAAAAATGACTTTTTATTTATATTTATCAATTCCAAATTTTGTATTTTGTATTTATATATATCAATTTCAACTTTTGACCATATGTGACTTGACCTTGACCAAACCTTGACACTAACTTCACGTGCATGAAGTCAGGTGGTAAAATGACTATCGCTATCGAATTATACGCATAAAATAATCCTTAAAACATTTGTTGCTTGACTTTCGTAGATACTTTGTGCATAGTGACCTTTTGCGACCTGACCTTAATCTTGACCTTTGGCAACAATCTCACTGTAGCTCATGCGGGATTTGTATCATGTGTATCATACCTTTAGCAGCACTTCGGATGATCATGGTCGCAGTCGACGGCTTTGAATGGAAAGTATGGCCCACAAACTCAAATATCTCGATATTGACCTTTGACCTGACCGTGACCTGACATGTGACCTGAATTTGATTTGTTTTAGTATGCTGTGGATTTATCCCTTTGAGCGCTTTCGATTGCCATCTTGCGAGCCTCGCTGCGATAATTGGTTCGGAAGATAACCGGGGGTGTTAAATGCTCCCCCCCCACCCAGTCAATGGTGTTCAGCTGAGACCCCAGTCAATGCCGGGTTAAAAGCCGAGTGTTTGCATATGTTTCTATCTGTGTAACTCTTTTTAATATGTGTGTAACTCTCACTGCTCATCATAATTGAACAGGACAGAACGACACCAATTTATAGGCCGCAAATCCGCCAAAGAGGCATGGCTAACTCTCCAAGTGAGGCGGCAAGGTAAATAATACCGGCAACTAAATATAGGGCATCATGGGTACCAGTAGAGGTAGATACGGTTAAACAAATATCAACCGCAACCACCCGTAACCGTGGGGATCGAATCTGTAACCGCCCGTAACCGTAGGGCTCAAATCCGCAACCGCCCGTAACCGTAAGGCTCAAATCCGTAACCGCCCGTAACCGCAACCAGCGAATTTTGTAACCGCCTGTAACTGCACGTGCCAATAATGTTTTTTACTCTTGAACACGATACAGACGTACCTGTTGAGTGTTCAATAACCGTGTCATTTTTAGCATAACAATTCATAACTGGAAAAGGGTAATTGATGAAAAAGGTAAAATGCATGGAGTCTGAATAGCTTCAGGCACGCACAACCTGAAAAAAAGTACTAAAAAGTGACAATAATCTTGGTAACATAACTTTCGTGTAGTTGCCATGCCGTTGCCCGCGTAGTTTCTCTTTTGATGCCTTTTCGATTTCACGGAAATTATATATTTAACGTGTGGCATAATTTCCTTTTCTGCGAGGTCTACGCAATGTCGTCTTTATTCGATATATTTTAAAGAGAAATATTCACCTTTTGATTTATTTTTCTGCATTATGTTATGCAACATGTATGGTATCAAATTGATAGCGTCTAAATTTAAAAGTGAAATATCAACCTATTTCTATTTCGAAAATTACATTTTGAGAAGTTGAAAAAACAGGTACGTATACTTATTTTGGAGTTCATGATCCCTATTGGTAGCGCGACATATCTGGCGCTTTTGTTTCAATCTGTTTAACTTTGAATACCTCTCGTTGAAATACCTTTCAACAAATCGCATGCACTAAATACGTCGTCGTAGGGGGCCAAGTTAATCAGTCGAATACATCACGGTTTTCTGAAATGTTTATTGATTGATTATGGAAAAACGGTTCGGATTAATGTTTCATGTGTGCATTGTAATGTGTTGAGTACCTTTATGCTGAAAATTCATGGGGAAACATAACAAAAAATGTAAATGAGTCGAGAACACCAAATAACTCGCCGTCCGGGGCCAAGCTAAACTGCCGATTTCAATGCAGTCTTGTCAAATGCTTGCTGATTGTTCATAGAAGTTTGGTACAAAATTGCAAAAGATAGAGTGCAGAAAACATATTACATACCTTCATGACAAATAACAATGCGTGGGCAGGCTAATTTGAGCTCGGACAGTGAATTCGTTACCGAGTACATGCTGAGTACCGATCGTTGTAAGCGTGGAACGCTTATCAACTTTTACTTGAAATATCTTTCCGTATGAATGTTTATATGCAAAATGTGATCAATTTACAATATATTTTGGTCTCGTCTGTCGATTCAAGTAATAACTCCATGTTTGTAGGAAAAGGTGAATATTTCCCTTTAACGTCAAATTCAGCAGCGGAATAAAATCACCGTAACCGCAACCTCGTGCAACCGTAACCGCCCGTAACCGTAACATCGTGCAACCGTAACCGCCCGTAACCGCAACCTCATGCAACCGTAACCACCCGTAACCGCAACCTCGTGCAACCGTAACCGGCCGTAACCGTGACCTTGAGCGGAAAACGCAACCGTAACCACCCGTAACCGCGATTAACCGCGGTCAACCGCGGTTTAACCACACGACTGTACACCTTAGGTACCAGAAAGGTTGGTTCCAGGCAGAGTTTGTCACGGGCCGGGCTGGCCCTATGGACCACGGCCGGGCCTGGGCCGGGCCTCAACTTTAATGAAAACAACGGGCTCTGGACGGACCTGGGCTGAGAATGTTGAAGTATAATGCGCGCAAGCTCAGGTCAAAGCTTAAACATATTTTGACCAGCGGTTCACTTCCACAGCAACACACCGTTGCTGTGGCTGTGTTTTTTTTTTGGGGTTAGCATAGTTGGTTCATTGTTTCACATTTATAATAACAATTAAATATGTTATGATAATGATTGCAATTTTTTTGAAAATAATTATACGCCTAATCTGAACGGGCCGGACCGGGCCTTGGCCTCAAAATTATGAATTTGACCTGGCCTGGGCTTGGTGTTCATGGGCCCGGGTCGGGCCGGGCTGGGGGTTGGTGGGCCCGTGACGAACACTGGTACCAGGTTTCTTTCAGGGCATTGCAGTTATCATGACCATTTCGACTCTTGGCCATGTCCAAGTCCGATTCCAATGCCCAAGGTCATTTTGTTTATACCGCAATACTGTTTCAAATGTTATGCTTTGATTGACTTTGCCTTGATTGACTTTGCTTTGATTGACTTTGCTTTGATTGACTCACTTTACCCCATAATTGTGGTAATTTGATCCAACTCTTGGGACAGGTTGAGCAAGTTGGGCATGCAGAGCATGAAGAGGCCGAAGAAATTCAAGGTTGAGTACTGTAATTCCTTAGGTATACATCCATACATTGACATCGCCAGGATTTTAGGTGGGGGATCTGTTTGGCAGACGTTAGCACGCGCTACAGTTTATGGGCCATACTTTCCATCCAAAGCCTTTGATTACGACCATGATCATCCAAAGTGCTGCCAAAGGTATGATAAACATCCCGCATGAGCTATAGTGAGATTGTTGCAAAGGTCAAGGTCAAGGTCAGGTCACAAAAGGTCACTATGCGCAAAATATCTTCAAAAGTCATACAACACATGTTTTATGGGTTATTTTCTACGTATAATTATACAGTGATAGTCATTTTACTACCTGACTTCATTTACGTGAAGTTAGTGTCAAGTTCAGGTCAAGTTCAGGTCACTAAAAGTCAAAATTTGTAATTGATAAATATAAATGAAAAAGGTATGCTCCTGGACCAGTTTTGTCTCAGAAATACAGTGCTGGCATTTATTTTCCTGTATCTGGTAAACAAAGTCCCAAAACGCAATTTCAAAATATGACGTAATGAGTTACCCATACTTTATATGCCATAAGTCAGTCACAAATGGTGATATCATTTTGAAATTTGGTATGGTAGTTGCCCATATGTAGGTATCTAGCATATGTCCCGTTTTTTTAATATCTTTGAAAAATTTGATTTTGTGGGCATTTGTTTGTTTTATTTTTTTTAGGGAGGGTTAAAACCAACATTTTCAAACATCTGAGATAGCCATGTTGTAGCCCAAAATATGGCATTTGTACGGTCTGTTAAAGTTTAGCTGATTTGTGTGTCAAAGTCGTGTGTCGTCACTAAATTCGCTATAATTCGATTGAGTTCGACGAAATTGCTCTTTTTTCACAGATGACGTAAAATCGACGTAGAAGAATGTACCCGAAGTTTCACGTTGATAGCGCTTTTATTGGTTTTTGAGCTATTACGAAAATTAATCAGGGGGCGTTAAACGCCCCCCTCCCCCCGTCAATGGCGGGTTAACAGTGTTATTTTGTTTACGAACCGTGACGAGGGCTACGTACTGGCTACAGAATACGGCCGCCCCTTGGGAGTGTACAGCCGAGCATCGCTAACACCATCGCCCACCAGCTTCGTGGCGCTGGAAGACGTGCCCGACGGCAGCCCGCTGTCGCTTGAGGAAGTGGCACGCCTGGCCTCGGGAGGCAGCGGCCAGGGCGTGTGGAAATGGGTCTGTCGAAAAGGCATGCTGCGGCTGATGCAAATGTGTCAGAGATGGGAGGAAGTGTTCCTCAAGGTGTCATAAGCGTACTGCGTGTAACAATAAATTAAATAAATTACAACTTCTTTGCTCCACATAAACGAGACCCTCTCTGTATCGTACCTTCCTCACGGGCGTCTGTCGTCTGTCCGCTGGGTGTCGTCTGCGTAGGACACCAGACGACCTTGCATCGTACCTTCCTCACGGGCGTCTGGTGTCCTACGCAGACGACACCCAGCTCCTCGACTCTGCCCTCCCAGCACACCTATCCCTACTAAAATCCCGCCAGGAGGATACCATCATTGCGGTCCAATCCTACTTCACTGCCAACTCCTTAAAGATGAACCCCACCAAGACCACGCTCCTCCTTGTCGGTACTCCTCAAGCCCTTAAAAAGACTCCATCCTTTCAGCTCAACATCTCAAACCACACACTCAATCCCTTGCCGTCCGTGAAGATGCTGGGGGTCACCATGGACCGTAACTTGTCCTGGGAGGAGCACATTTCCAATTTAGTCAAAAAGTGCAACTCCATCCTGTTCTGTCTGTATAAAATTCGTCACCACCTCACACCCGAGACCCGCCAACTCCTAATCCAGACACACGTGTTCCCCCACATACTGTACTGCCTCTCCGTCTGGGGCGGGGCCGCTGACTGCCACCTCAGCCGGGTACAAAAGGTGATAAATTTCGCGGCAAGGATCGTCTCGGGCGCGCGGGGTCGTGATCATATCTCACCGATCGTGGAGTCGCTAGGCTGGCGTGGTATACGCGACCTCGTTGCGCGCCGCGACTGTATCGGCGTCTACAGAGCCTTAAACGATCCCCGCGCCCCGGCAGCGGTCCGATCGCTATTCATCCATCGCACCGCTGTGAGTGAGCGCCTCACGCGGGCCGCGGTGGCTGGTGCTCTAGAACTGCCCGCTTTCCGGCTATCCATGTCGCGCAGGGCTTTTTCCTATAGGGCGGCCTCGTCTTGGAACCACCTGACGCCGGCCGTTATGGCCTCCCGGAGCCTCGCCGTGCTAAAATCCCAACTCGAAAATTGTGACGGCGGTGTGTGAAAGCTTGAATTCGTTCGTTTTATTAACATAGTTACCACGATTTCTTGTGTGTGTGCGATGCGTGTTTTAAATTGTCTGTCGTGTTTTTCGTTTGTATCGCCCAACTTGTATCCTTTTCACTCGAATCGAACATTAAGCCATTTATATGGAATGATTCGCAAATACATGAACAGTCTGTAATACCGGGGTAGAAACAAATATACCCCTTTACGTTGCATGGGAGGATGATACTAATTAAGCCTGCAATTTTGAGCTATTCTGAATTACTCAATAGTTCAATGCAATATAATTTGCGCAGAGTAATAACATATTCCGTTATTAAAGGGTACTATTAAACTTTGAGTGTCACGAGTGACTTCCAGAGCAGACAATTGCTCAACGGTGATGGGAAATAAATGCAGAAAAGCAAATCGACATCTTCTCTTGCTTCTTATTGCCGTCAAAATATCGGCCGACAATTAATTTAGTAGTAAAAGTAGTTCATCAATCGTTTTTGCGCGCCTCTATTTCTGAAAAGAGCCGGGCAGTTTACAAACGGGCCGGGACGTATGCAAACCGCTCGAGTTTCCATATTGCCCGTGAGTAAGAAAGTGGTTATATATAATACCTCCCGGGGCCGGGAAAAGTTTGTTTCAGTCCGAGGTCAGCCTGACAAATTTTTGGACGAGCCCGTAGAGCGAGTGCAAATATTTTCACGATGACCGCACTGAAAAACAATGAGAACTTTGCCTGGTCTTCGAGAGCCTCATGGGCTCTCACGCGACCACCATATGTCAGTACCTTCTCGTCTGAGAACCTTTCTTAAAGATTCTTAAACTAAGATTCCACAACCATATCAATGGAGAACTTCTAGAGGTTTGCGGGGATTACCAGAGCACTCCGTATAATCTCGGAGAACCCTTATGATATTCTTTCGGTGAAAGTTTGAGACACCGTTGTGGTGTATCCAGCGTCTGGAAATGAGAACCCATGAACCCCTCACTATTGCTTAATGTATTTATCCAATTACAACTTGTTTGTCTCCGGAGACGTTATGTGCCGAAATTAGTGTGCGCGACTACCACGACTGCTGATTAATTCAATAATCATTGCTTCGGCGTCATTAGTGCACGCTCTGCCGAGATGGAAATGGCTTTTTTGCTTCTTTTTTAATTTAAGGCACTTCGGCCCACTCGGACCATTGCGTGCCTGTGATGAATCATTTGTATTTAAATATGTTGAAGTGTCGGTCATAGGAAAATGAAGAGTTTGTTTCGTTCCAAACGAAATATTTAGGAAATAATGAAAAGTAGCCGTAACGAATACCTATGGGTGTTCATTACCGAGTAATGAGGGCAGTGCTAATGTAAGGAAGATGGTTTGCCTTGGTGTATAAATGTCGGACGAAGGAAATTGGATAATGATCGTTTTCGTGTATGTCTTGTCTATATTTATATAGTTATATATGTATATATACCATATACTATATACTACATACTATATACCATATTCTATATTTTATATACTATCTTCTATATACTATATTCTGTAGTCTATATGTCTATATATCTAGCAGAGAGACAAGTCAATGGTGGGCTCTTGGTGGAATGTAACGAATAATCGAGATGGATCGAGCCCGACCCAATGCTACACGTATAGCAGGACGTGTCCTGATTCGTGTTAGTTCGCTGTGGGGCTTGAGGTGAGGGCCGTATTTTGGGAGTCTGGTCGTCACGGGCCGGTCGTGTGCCGCTCTCCTGCCGGCGGTCTGTATGGGCCGAGCCCAAATCAACCATATAGCCTGCGGTGTGGGCCTGTCACGGCCGGGCCGAGTGCTGGCGCGCCGGGTCACGGGCGGCGGTTCCAAGGCCGGGCAAGCGGTGGGCGTGGTGCTGGTTTCCACTGCGGCTGGTCTGAGAGGTGCCAACAGTTTGAGGGGAGGGAGCTGAGGTGGTGACTCAGTTTGAGGCAATTGCTGGGTGAGGTTGATACTTACCAACTTTCCGTGTATAAATATTGTTTGGTTAACAAATGATGGTATGAAAGTGATATTTACAAATCAAAACAATCGACAAAAATAATAGTTATTCGGTATTTACTTGAATAAAAGTCGGTTTCCGTCGTTGCGATTACAGCGACACATGCAGTGCTATGGTGGCGCCATCTGCATGGAATTAATTCAATTTCGGGATTCTCTCAGGAGACCATCCACTGTTCTCAACAGCTGACTGCAAAAACTTCTACGGGTTCTATCCTCGATCGGGACAGACTTTTATTATTCATTGACTGCCTGATTGTCCCAGAACATAAAATGGTCAGCTGGAGACATATTTACTCTCAACGACCAACGCGGAGACCATGCATATTTATCAGGTAAGACCATCCACTGAAAGGTCTTGAAATGGAAACCGTGCGGGTTTCTCAGGGAAGAGCATTCAGCAAAAGTTATAAAAAGTGTTTCTGAGTGTAGGTCTTGGAAGTCGGAGAGGGTGTCTTGTCTTCTACCGCGCGACGTGCCTGTGGGTATGTCATGTTGGAAGATGCCTTCAGGGCGCAAATCTCCTCCTTCTTCCACACGGGAGACTGAGTGGAGGTCACGATCAGGGTAATAGAACAACGGGTAGAACATTAAGGAATGTAACGCCCAAATGAATTAGACAAGATGTAATTTGTGTCGTAATTGTTTTGTCTATTATAAATTAAAGGTATTGTTTGCTATCAATAACTTGTATTTCCATAGATGATATCTGTATTTATTAAATTAAACGTCAGTGAATATACGAAGTAGTAGTCAAAGTAGTGTATTTGTAGTACATGTAGTAGCATTTGGAAGCGGTCATATTGAATTCTACTACAAAGTAGTAGTCGAAGTAGTGTATATTTGAGTACTGTAGTCGCATTTGGAAGCGGTCAGCGGTAGTTCAGACATTTTTTTAACCCCCAAGCCCATTTAACCCCTTTAAGCCCTGAATATCGAAAAATGATCAATAGAAACGTTGTAGCTAAGGCTTGAAGCTATCTGTTCCTGAAGTCGGATTTAAAATATGTACCATAGATTACGAGCCAGTCTCGTCTGAAAATCATCGATTTAACATGGGAACCCTATGGTGTAGTAGGTTTTAATGCCCAAACGCCCGAGTGCTGCCAACTGTTACTGGTGAGGGCTGGTCACGATGGGGTCTGTGGATCAACAGCTCAGGCACTTGGCTGGTGCCGAACAGGCAGAGCCGTCGTGCGGTGCTGCACCGCATTTGTGGCACCGGGTCTCTTGCTTACAAAATTTGACGCTGTGGCCAAATTTTTGGCATTTGTAGCAGCGAAGGGGGTTCGGGATGTAGACGCGTACGTTGTATCTGAGGTATCCAGCAACTAAAGTAGACGGTAGTGTGGTTGTCTGGAACGTGAGGACGAGGAGGCTGGTGTCACGCCTCTGTCCGTCACGGAAAGTTGTCAGACGTCGCACGTGCGAGACTCCTTCTGAGCGGAGACCTTCGAAAATGTCCTCCTCGGACATACACCTCATCTCCGGGGCGAAAACCCGACCCTGTGTGGTGTTTCGAGCATGGTGCAGCGAGACAGTGACCGCCTTCTCACAGAACGTGGTACACTATAGCAGTTCTTTGTTTGCGCGTTAGTCTCGGTCTTGACAACGAGTATGCTGTTTGCCGGAGTTTCGATCTGGAAAGAGGATGAGCCGCAGATGCCTTTGAGTTGTTTGGTGGGCCAAAACACGTTGATTTTGCGGAACGAGACATGGTCCGTATGCTTAATCACCAGAAATGAGCCAGAGGAATCCAGTTACTGTTAAACAAAATCGTGGTCAATGGTGAGCCAGGGTTCCGTGCGTGGTCAGTAGACAAGCAAGGGTCGGTACCGGGAGCGGAGGAATGGGACGAGCGAGGGTCAGTGCCGGTGGCGGAGGTCATGGACGAGCGAGGGTCGGTACCGGGAGCGGAGGAATGGGACGAGCGAGGGTCAGTGCCGGTGGCGGAGGTCATGGACGAGCGAGGGTCGGTACCGGGAGCGGAGGAATGTGACGAGTGAGGGTCGGTGCCGGGTGCAGAGGTCATGGACGAGCGAGGGTCAGTGCCGGGTGCAGAGGTCATGGACGAGCGAGGGTCAGTGCCGGGTGCAGAAGTCTGGGACGAGCGAGGGTCAGTGCCGGGTGCAGAAGTCTGGGACGAGCGAGGGTCAGTGCCGGGTGCAGAAGTCTGGGACGAGCGAGGGTCAGTGCCGGGTGCAGAAGTCTGGGACGAGCGAGGGTCAGTGCCGGGTGCAGAAGTCTGGGACGAGCGAGGGTCAGTGCCGGGTGCAGAAGTCATGGACGAGCGAGGGTCAGTGCCGGGTGCAGAAGTCTGGGACGAGCGAGGGTCAGTGCCGGGTGCAGAGGTCATGGACGAGCGAGGGTCAGTGCCGGGTGCAGAGGTCTGGGACGAGCGAGGGTCAGTGCCGGGTGCAGAGGTCTGGGACGAGCGAGGATTAGTGGCCGTGGAGTCAGAGTCCATTGGGAGAGCAGGAGAGGTCAGGTTCGGGTCAGAGTCAGAGTCCATTGGGAGAGCAGGAGAGGTCAGGTTCGGGTCAGAGTCAGAGTCCATTGGGAGAGCAGGAGAGGTCAGGTTCGGGTCAGAGTCAGAGTCCATTGGGAGAGCAGGAGAGGTCAGGTTCGGGTCAGAGTCAGAGTCCATTGGGAGAGCAGGAGAGGTCAGGTTCGGGTCAGAGTCAGAGTCCGAGACATCTTTTTTCCCGCGCTTTTTCCCTACCATGGGGGAAAAGCAAGCAACGGAGCCGGAAAACAATACACCGAGTGAGAACGAAACCTAACAAAGAAAACTAAGCAACGACGATGACGACAGAAATCGAGCGAAAACGTGGAAATCGCACCTAGAATCGGTGAAAGTGCGTGAGCGTGACTGGGGTGGGGATGTGGGAGAAATGCCCGTGAACTTTTACCATATATAATATTCTGGCTGTAGATATTTCATGTAGTTTTGACACATTAGCATATACTATATCTGAGTAATTCCCTTTTCAGATCTCATGACAACATCTCCCTTTGCATTGCTTTTCGCGACATTTCCCAACTTCAAACTGTCCTATCTGTCTGTTTTTGGTAAAACAATGCGAAAAAATCACTGCTCCTTGAAGGCGTCGTCTGTTGAGCGGCACCTCAACTACAAGTACAGGAGTACACATTCTGCTGACGAGTGTCAGGCTTCGAATAGTGGGCTACATCCGGGAACTTTTGACAACCGCGGCGGTGCTCTTTCCATCATTACATTGGTCTCCGAAACCCAAATGTTATGATTGTCATCTGTTGAAGGTTCTCCAATGCATGCCCAGACACAAATATGTTCTCGATTAAGTTCTCTAAAACCACGACGCGGACTCTCGTCTCTGCTGAAGGTTTCCCAATGCGTGTCTGTAGACAAACACGTTCTCACTTGGGTTATCTAAAACCCCGCAATGGTAGACTCTTATCGAAACCCTTCTAAAAAAAAGGCTCAAGACGTGTTTTCAGCAGTACCGCGAGATGGGTGTGGTCTCTGATCTTACCTGTTTCTTATTATATGGGGTTTTTCCCCACATATATGCAAGGACCCTACCACCCACTGGACAGGGCTGGCCAGCATTAACTGGACTGACCTGCTCCGCGGCCACCCACTATTTAGATCGTTGTGCTTCTGATAAATATAATCTATCTCATCCCCATTCCATTAAACAACTTGCATATGTGTTTTTTCCATATTCAATTACAAAGTGGCCACCGGACTTAGTTAGGATGAGCCGGTTTTGCGCGGTTTAGTTGGGACATTTAGTTGGGACCGCTTTCCTCGCGAGGCTAGTAAGGTAAGTTAATGCCGCTAAAAAGTACAAGTTTTGTGCATTGAATAACACAGAACTAGCGCGCATTTATAAATTTCCTTTCACTTTATTCCTTAGCATAAACACACTTTTTGTTCAGCAGCTCACTACCAAATGTTTTGATGGCAGCAGCGATCGAAATGAAAGATTGTAGTATTGCTGAGGAACGATTGGCATTATATAGAAGCGGAGAAATCGGCGTAGGCCTTCTTTCCCCCACAGGCTTGTATTACCTTCACCTTCCCTAAATAATAACATTGAGAAGAAGAAGAAAAAATTGGGAACCGCCCAAATATTGATGGGGATCACTGTATGCATAAAAATGGTTGTTCGCCTGGTATTGAATGGTTTTGAATACAATTGACAACGTGTCTTCTTACAGATATCATCCCATGGGGTGAGTTTGGCCATTAGGCCGAAAGCGATCGAGGTAGCATGGGCTATGACCCACTTCACTCCGGAGTCCTCTGGTGTAACCATCCACGAGGGCTGGTCTCTGTTTAGAAATCAAGTCAAAACATTCATAAGTAAACCTTACCGAGAAAGAAAAGCACTTAAGATACACAAAAACACATTTTTAATGATAACAATTTGCACCTCGCTCGAAACGCAAGAGTCCTAGTGGGAAAGTAGATAGGAAAATGGGCATGCGCAACAGTAATTCCTGATAAATCTTTGTGAACATTATTGAAATATATCCCCTGTCCCAACCATGGGCGTCGCCACCCGCGGGCCAGGGGACCGGCCCTCCAAGATCTCACCGAACCCCAAGATTAACATAATTTTAATATTAACCCTATGGGAGTGGGAGGCAACCACCTGGCTGCCCCCCACCCACTCAAAATTTTACGTCGACGTCCCTGGTCCAACAACCCTGATCTCACCTATTCTGCCGTTAATGAACAATTGTTCAAAGGATATTGAAATTCATGATATTTCGGAAATAATTTAAAGATACTTATTTTGGCTGGGAAATACTAAAACTTAGGAATATCATGGAATGTATCATTGGATGTGTATAAATTTATCACCAGGTAAGCATATTATATTTTAATTAAATACCTATCAAGCGAAAAATGACATGGAATAACTGAAATCAGGGAGGGCAAAATGTATTGACTGAGGGGGGGGGGGGGCAAAAGGGCTCACCGGAGGGGCATTTCCCCCTCCCCAGTTAAAATGTTAAAATAGGCCATGCCGGGGTTCTTTAGTGTCGGATGGTTTGGTGTTAGCCACTGGTGTAACGTTGCAGTCACCGGCAGCGTAATACTGGCTGGTGTAACGTTGCAGTCACCGGCAGCATACTACTAGTATATCGAGTAGCTGCCCGTCAGGTAATATTCCGAATCTTGTGAATGGATGGATTTATGAGGTCAGGTCCCGCGCTAAGCAGGGCTTCTTGCGCAGTACATTAGTACGTTTTATGATTTTTCGATGTGTGATCGATACAAAAT